>JAAHCF010000225.1:0-50511 GCA_038367545.1 Beauveria asiatica | reverse complement strand
TTTTTTTTTTTTTCTTTCTTGTTCGTGTAACACCAGCCGCCCGGCAAAGCGTCTTCGCAACTCGGCCTCCCCCACCCAAATGACTGGATGTCAACTCACCCGCGCTGTCTTCTGCGTTGCAAAACGGGAAAGAAGAAAAGAGAGAGTGAAGAGAGAAAAAAACTGCAATCAACCATTTTGTACACCTTGACCCGCGCTTGGAGTGTTTTTGTTTTCCTTCTTCCTTGTCGTCGCACTTTTCTTGCTTTGCGTTGCCAATGTGGCTTTTTTTAGTCACAACCCCCCCCCCCCCTTGTCTATATAAGCGCCGTTGCATAGCTTTTGGCTTACATGCATTTGCATCGACCAACGGTGTTCTTTTTTCCAGAACAATTCCAAACATCAACACCCTCGGTTCTTGCTTTATTGTTTTGTCGTCTTGCACCAAAACTCTTCATCTCTTTTCGCCTCCAATTACCCGCTTTCCGTCCTCGTCTTTGGAATACTTTGCTTCTTGTTGGTGGCGTTTCAGGCACGCCATCTCTTTTTTTTTTCTTTTTTTGGGCTTGGGCTTTTGTGGCGCCGGAGCCAGTTTGCCAGTGTTAATAGCTAAACAGCTCAGCCAACTGGCTTCTCGCACGTAGCTTGTGCAGTCGTGAACCAGGCTGTCGGGACCAATAGCACCTTGTCACTATTGGTCAATGCCCAAATAGCTCCAAGGATCAGCTTGCCGTTTTATTATTATGACAAGAAGAAGAAGAAAAGTTTTACCCGCTGCACGCTTCACGACACCGCCTCGTTGCTCAGCGTTGTCGGTGAGTGTGCTGGCAATTGAACACAAAGTTGAAAAGTTCTTTGTGTTCAAATAGCCGCCTGGACTCTTGGACTCTTGGAGACTGCACAAACCGTGACTACCTTCACGTTCCTTTGTCTCGCCTCTTCGCCCCATGATCGGTGGACTTTTTATTTTTATTTTATTTTATTTTATTTTTATTTTTTCCTGCGCCTTGTACACACCGACCGAGGTCAACGACTGCAGACGCCTCCCGCTGCCCTACCCACCGTGTATGCGGCAGTAGCTTGCATCTGCAGGTATATTTTGAGCAATGCAGGCGATACTTGGCACATGCCACCGAAAAGCCCCGGACGCGACGCATATTCTGACTCATTTCTCGTTATCAGTCAACAAAAAAAAGCCCCGACGCGGCTGCCTTGACAACGCGCGCGTTGCACGAGCCCAAGCTTATCAAGTAGTACACGATTTACGCGACCCAGCAGGGCTCCAAAGAGCGCCGGGTCAATATCAACAATTCAAAAGAGGCGTATTTTAGCTCTCAGAAAAGACACATTCTTGTACATGGGCTAAATTCAGAACTTCCGGCTAATGCCCTCTTGGGAGTCGCCGAGAGTTACGCCACGGCGCTCCAGAACTACACGACTCCAGTGGCGCGAGGAAGCGGCTACGGCCTTTTCGCTATTCTTGTAGAGTCTATATTTCTTCATATACTTGCTTCTCGAGTCGGGAGCATCTCTCGCGCCGCAGTCGGTGTAAACACTTGTAAAGGTCAGGCAGCAAACCTGGTCAGCTGGCTGTTTCCAGCAACCGTTGAACACTACGACACTGCAAAACACCAAGACAACACCAAGACCAGCCAAGCCTCCAATAAAAGACACGACAAAAACCGCGCCTCTCACTCTGCCTGCTCGTTTGTGTGTCGCCGGTATTGGGCGTGGCTTGCAGGTCGTACGGCAGCCCAAGATGTCGGCGCGTGGAAAGTAAATAGTACATCTCGTCTCTGGCTGGGCTGTCCAGGACACTTGGCCCAGCTGAGTCGCGCTTTTTTCTAGCCGGAAATCCGGTGGCGTGCATTTCAAAAGCCCGTCTGTCCCGTTCTGCATCACTTGACACGCAAGATAGAGCAAAAAGGCCGCCCAGCTATGCGGCCGCGGGGTGTCTGGTGACGAACCCGGCGGCATGCAAGCACAATCCTGCTCGGGCCGCAACTGCATAATGCCGCAGCGACATGCGGTAGTCTTGGAACTCTTGGCAATCTTGGCTGTGCTTTCACATGTGTTTATATTATGAACAACGAGCAACAAGCATATGAAACCATGCTTTGAGAAGATTTATATGAATTACTTTCAAGGTGGTGTGTATTCATCAGAAGCCGAGTGTTAAAAAGGCTCCAAACGTTTCGATAACAAGTCGAGCAACATCAATCGAATTCTCGTCTTGACTTGGAAAGTATTATTAAAAAAATAAAAACCTCATGTCCAATAGATTAATAGTCCTCATTTCCCTCATTAATGAGAGGAATGTCAGTTGAAAAGAACTTGGCAACGTCAAACTGTCCATGTCGTCGAGGCATGCTCCTTGCGCGCCCATCTCCCGTCGTGCGCAAGCTCTCCCGTCCTTGACCGAACTCATAAACGCTGACAAGTTGCTAGTAGGCCGGGCCTGCCATCCGGTCGCGCTGCTCACGTCAACATCGGTACCAGTCTCCACGGCAGACTAGACACTGTCAGTGGCCTTGGCAATGTCAGTGGCACCATCGGCGTCGGCCACGACATTAGCTTTCACGTTAACAGGCGAATCATGGAAGGGGTGGACCTTGACATTGGCGGGCTGGCCCATGCCCTTGAAATTGACATCCAAGTTGCGGGCATGAACATTGGGGTCGGCCTCAGCGTCAACGGTCTGGTCAGCGACAGTGCCAGCAGTCTGGTGAGCGACAGAGTCGGCCGTGATATCGCGGTTGCTAGCGTCAACCAGGGTATCAAGATAGATCTCGGCAGGCGTCTTATTCTTAGGGAAGGGGTGGACCTCGGTCTTGGCGTCGACGTCGGCGAGCTGGCTCACGATGCCCTCCTCGGCATGCAAGTTGCGGGCATCAACATTGGTGGCGTCGGCTCTGATATCGACGTCGGCCGTGTGATCAGTGGCGACAAACGTGTATTTGGGAAGGACTGCAGAGGCTTTCTGCTCGCCGTCGCGGCCGACGATGCTGCCAGGCTGGCCGACGGCACCGGTGAGGCTCTCGGTGAGGTCGTTGACGGGGGCGACGTTCCCGAGGGCGTCGCCGACGAGGTCGCCGCCGATGGGTGCAGTCCAGGCCGAGCCATACAGGCTCGCGAGCAGGAAGCTGGTAGTCGAGACCTTCATTTTCGCTTTGTTGGGCGGCTCTTAGTGATGAACTCTCTTGGGTATATGTAAAAAGATGAAGTGCAACAAGGCTTGTAAGAGTGATGCGGCAGTAAGTGAACGTATTGGGGTAAGTAATACAATGAGCAATGTAGAGCAATAAATATAAATGGTCTGGAAGCATTGTAGAAGGGTTCTCAGCAACGTCATATATACTCGTTCGAACCATCCCCCGTCTCTTTGCTTTTCGCCAACTTCTTTCAGCTCTTCTCCACAGCTCGGTTCGGAAGAGGTTTCTTCGTCATTGCTGCCTCTGAGACCAATTCATTTTGTTCTTTTTTCATGGATCGCAGCTCACGGGTCAATCACCCAAGCCTCGGGTCGGCATCGGTTATTCCGACACGGCTCGTGAGACATTCACGACAGATTCCAGTCGGATCTGCAAGCGCACCACGCAGGTGGAAATTGCCATGCACTGATAAGTAAAATCTCCCGCGTCAATGTGAGCATGAGAATGACAGCAGGTACTTCTGGGTGCGTCAGGAGTACGGAGTACAAAGATTGTCTTTCAGCTCGATACATCTTGGTGGATTTCATGCAGTAAATAACTATATACGTTTGACGTACAGATTACATTCACCTCGGTACTTTGGCAACATGAGTACTCTGTATGCTGCAAGTAGAAGCGTCTCGGCGGTGCCAGCCCTACCCGTCTCTTCAATTCGCCGAAACAAGGCCAGGAGGACAATAGTCTGCGAATGCTTATCTATACGTATAGATTCTTTTACTTTGTATACCGCTGTAAAGGTTGCGTATTAGACAGTGTCTTGGACGCATCTCATTTCATATGCATCATGTAGGGCTTTGCGCACAGACATGCCTTGCTTGGCCAAGGGGGCGACCATCATCATTCACAACTTCGAATAGGGAAAGAAGACTCGCAAGGGACCAAAATGGGCAAAAAACGTGACGGTTATTGATCAAACTTGTAACGATAGATAGCCATCTACTCACAGATTTAAGCTCTATCACACTACGTACAGCAGTCTTTGCGCTGCACCTTGTCACCTCGAAAAGTGAGACTTTTTTATATTACTGGAAAATTCAAGTCCCTTTGCATGGTCAATTTGATAGCAAGACTCATCCACGCCCGCCCCGCCTCTGACTGCCAGCCAGCCCCATGCCAACCTATTCCGTATACTCTGTACAGCCACCGAAAAGGATGACGAATTTCGTGCAAGGTTATGTAACAGAATCAGCCCAGATCTTTCTTTTCGGGCGTCGATCAACACGTCGATCAACATGTCGATGAAGCTTCTGGAAAAGGAGAAAGGGGGCTTTTTTCAAGGCCTTGCTACGCCACTGCTTTTTAATGATCAAATCGTTCTCACGACATGTATCTGTTGTCTATGGTGATAATGAATAACAAGCATCAAGCAAGGAAAATATACCACAAGTGCAAAAGTCGCAAGTTCAATGTCACACACATGTCCGCCGCATCGCTTTGGTCAACTGGAAGCATCCGAGAATGAATTCTCTTCCGTCGCTTATTATCACACGCGCCCCCTTCCATGGCTACCTTTCCCATCTGCTCGCCCCCCTTTCAACTATACCGGGTCCCCGGTAACCGGGTTGTTGCCAGGAAGCTTGTCCAGCGGCCCCTGCTTGCCGACCGGCTCCGCAGGCTCGGGCACCTGAACCTGCTGCACGCTCGAGTGGCCGGGGCTCCCGTCCGGGCCGACATTGAGGCTGCAGCCGCCGTCGTCGACGCCGCGGGGCCCCGTGCAGGTGGCGATGGCGTCGTCGAGGCGCTGCTGGTCGGTCCAGCCCTGCAGGTAGTCGCCGTGGAGGCCGTAGCCCGTCGGGTCGCCCATGGCCCACACGAGGCGGTTCGGGTCCTCGAGGGCGCCCGTGTCGTAGAAGAACTCGTAGAAGACGGACAGAATCGCCGTGGGGTGCGACGCGGGGCACACGCCAAAGTTGTATGCGCCGACGGCGGGAAAAGCCATCTTTGTAACAACGGGGTCAGCATGCCGACTAAAGATTGGGGGGGGGAGGCAAATATGCGCCGCCGGCAATGGCGAGGAAGTGGATCCGCAACTTACATGATCTTTATGATTGCTGCTGTCGAGGTTTTGGCCGTCCCAGCAGGAGGGGAAGAAGGTCTCGGCGCGCATGCGGCCACAGGGAAGGCGGCTCATGTGAGGCGTCTCACCCTCGTTGGGTCCTTCGAGACAGACATGCGAAATGGCTTGCTGTGCGAGGCTAGATTGATCGTATGTTCTAAAGTGAGATGCCGTATTAGTACCCGGGATATGTTACAATGTGCCAATGGCCATGCTCACACGGACAACATGGCTATCCTGTGTGGACCGAGAGCACTTCATGCACCACCATCTCCTACGTACCTGAGGAAAGGGTCTCCAGTAACCATGCGAAGACCTCGTGGGGGTGCGATTGGCGCAGATGCATTGTTGCAATTTTGTCTGCCCGGCGCATAATCGCATGCGCGTTGAATGTAGTACGCCGCCTAGGTTGTTGCGGTTAGCATCTGGTGTTGAGGGGCGGCAACTACGAGCGGCTGCTTTGACCGACTAGAGGCACGAGAGAGCTTCTTGATGTTCCTCTCTAGTCAACTCCTCTTAAAGACTCACATTGCCCTGCATAGTGACCAGCTCAAAGCGCCCATCGTGCCGCTGGTGGTACAGCTGCGGCTGCCAGTAGTTGCTCTTGTCGAGGAGCTTGTCGCAGGTTGTCGCGCGTGCGCCGCGCGCCTGCTCGTTGCTCTGCGTCTGCTGAAAGGCGGTGCCGCCCGTCACGACGTGGACGTGCGACGAGATCCGGCCCGGCGAGACGATGGGATCGCCGCGCTGAATCGTCAGCGGGGAGCAGTTGACGGTGAAGAGCTGTGCTTGCGCCGTGCTGCCCAGGGCGGCGGCGGCGGCCAGCGCGGCGGAGAAGAGAGACTGATTCGAGGGCATCGCGGGACGAGGCCAAGAAGAAGAAGAAACGGAGAACGGAGACGGTATCAAGATGACGGCGAGCAAACAGTCAGCCAAAGGTTGGCTCTGGCTACGAGTTTCCATTTCAAAGGCCGAGTTTCATCTTTTATATCTTCATCAACCCTCAGAATTTCCTTTTCCGGCGTCTTATCATTTTCATCCCAGCTTACACATGCCCATTTGATCAACTATGCTCTCGGAGCCTACCATCCCGTGCAACGTGGCTCCGCCTCGTCAGCCCTCCCGTCTTACGCCAACATTATGGCCAGCAAAGAGCCGGAAAGGGAAAGACGAAAGAAACTAGTGTTGAACTTGTTCTGTGCTACTCATACAGATCAGGAAAGAGCGGGCCATTAACTAGAGTGATGAAATTTCTCGCAGGGGCAGAACATGGGCGAATGCTGTGAAGGCTATTGGGAGTTGAAAAGACATGGCCACAGACAGCCAAGGTTGCTTGGGTTGGTGACAAGTCAGTATACCGATTGGTAGCAGGGTCTCAGAAAAAGAAAGGCTGGGACAATGCCTTTATTCTGTATTTGTAGTACGGAGAAAGAACACAGTGATAGCAAGGTAGAGACTGTGGGATGTACGGGGCTTGTATTGAGATCTATTGTTAGGGTTTTGCTAGCCGCGCTAGCCATATGACAAATACTGTTCAACTGGTAGTCCAACTGAGTGACAAGCCTGATTTAACGATGAGGAGATACACAACAGCGTGGACCTTTAATTGGACTGATTACACAACTAACTCGCTCCGTTGGGGGCTAGACTCACTGGATTGAGCTACTGATGATTGCACTGGCACTAACTAGTGCCTTTGTTAATTGTAAGAATTCACTGAAGAGAGGTGTTTACTCAAGCACTCAGACACAGCGTGTGTGGCAGTGGTCACAGCCTTGTGCAGAGGGTGATGTTGTGTCAATTGGTAATCACTTTGGCGAGATCAAAGTGGTTGCTCTCGTGTCTTTTACTCCGGTGGGGATCCGAAGACAGTGGTATGACATAGCCACGCTGATTTGCAACAATTCGGACGCCTTTGCGTAATACATCCGTCGAGTAATGTGTGTGGCCAAATACCCAGGTCTTGACAAGGCGCCAGTCCCCGGACGCCAACATGTCGGTGGCAAACGCCGAGGACCACGGGTTTTCTGCGTGGTCAGGATGCGAAGTTCCCTCAAGGCACGGCGCGTGGTGTGTGACAACAAGCAAGTTTCTAGGTTTCTGCAGTTCGGCTGCTGCCAGGTTGGCAACTTCCTTGCGGAGCCATGCAGCCTCTTGCGCATGGACGTCGTTGTGCATGGCAGGAGTCCAATCGCTGATTTTCTTGAAGTCTTTCACTCTAGATTGCACGACGCTGATTTTGTCATCTGGGATAAAGGACCACAGTGTACAGCCAAGAATAGACAGGTTAGAGTCTGGGCTATCCCAGCGCGTTTTGTCTAGGAGGACAAGTCGGCGGGCCAGACAAGGCTCGTCGGTGAGACGCCGTGCTGTATCCAGTGCATCATTATAAGTCATGCCATAGAACTCGTGGTTGCCTAAAACAAGGAAGACGGCCTCGAATCGTGATGTTTGGGCCTGGAGGAATGCCAGATAGTTATCGTAATCGACCAGGCGCCCAATATCGCCAGCTAATAGCAGATAGGGGGCCATGTTAGGGAAAGTAAAGGACGCGTATTGCTGACCGATTTCGAGATGCAAATCAGAGAGTATCTGTATTCGATTGTGCCATGATGGGCGCAGAAGCCTTGAGAAAAATTGCTTCATTTTGTCGGTGGCATAGTTGTGTGACAGTCTGGGGCTGCAAATCGCGAGGTCGAACCTGTGCTGTAATAGCTGCTGGATGGATGGCACGTGCTAGTTAGTGACGGGTGTGGGTCCGGGCGGTTTTGACAAGAGGCGGTTCAAAGTGCCAGTGGGACAGGAAATTACCTGCCATGCCAGGAGCAGCTCTCAATGACGCTCGCAACAGTCGTGAGCCGTATCCTCGGGGAATATGGAATTCCATTATGCATCATCGGGGAACTCGCACTAAACTATTACAACGTTCCGCGGGTTTGTTACGTGCGTAAACAACCCGTTCTATGATTTCTCATTAACAAGCTGGAGCAGGACTTGGAAGTATGTGTCCCAAGGGGCAGCTCTATTATCGCGGCCGCCAGGCTATGTCTGTCTGGCTTTTTTCAGCCCTCTAACACAGAAGAAGCAATCAACAACTATACAGAGTACAAACAGGGCTTTCCCCGCTTGATAACAACGTTTTTGAAAGGCAAACAGCGATCTATCATCATCTTCACGGCCAATGTTTACGGGCTGGAGCCTCTCCAGCAAAAGGCTTTACAAGCTCGAGGCATAGACGGGGGCTTCAGCAAAGAAATCGCCGATATACCTTTGGAGGAGTTGGCGATTCTGCCTCTGCCTCGGCTGGCCCCATTCTTGGCCGGCTTGGCCACCAAGTTTATCCTGACGAAAGATGACAAAGCCATGATTGCCGTTGAACAACTGGTCGATGGGATGAACCTGGATGAAAGCTGGGTGGATTCGCAACTTGCGGACTGCCCACAAGCCGTACGCGACATGATTCTCGGGCAGATAAACGGCAAGCAGTCCAGAATTGACTACTTCTCGGATAATCAGGTCACATGCTTCATTCGTGACGAAGCAGAAGCGGCCCATGTGAGGTCAATTGTTGGATACATTTGATGCTCAATACCCATTGAATCGGTATATCGGGAGCAATATCGTGGCAGATGCACTTTGGTTGCAATTCGTCCGATCGACCGATTGATTTAAGCTCTTCAATGCCACTGCATTCTCTCTGAGGCAGGAAAATTACGAGGCATCTGCTACTTTTTGTGTGATCCACGTTCACTTTATTGTGAGGCAGAACATCTTCTAAAATGCGGTCTCGTTGCACGGTCGCATGGCTAAGAAGCTTAGCTGGAGGATTTATTACTCCGCATTGCTGCATTGCTGCTGCCTGCCAATGAGGCTGCACACAGTAGTTCTAAGCGCTGGTGGTGTCCACGCACCAAAGCCACAAAAGTGTTGGGCAAGAATATTTCGCAATTATCACGGAAATCCTCCTTTCTCATCGTTAGCTTGTCCAATCGCAGCCATGATCCAGGAACGCCTCAATGACGCCGCCATAGCCCTACAGCGAGCGTTCGGTGAACGTAATATAGCCTTTGGAATCTTCGGAGGCTACGCAATCAACATATTTGGAGGCTACCGAGTGACGAAAGATATTGATTGCATTGCATCGGTGACCAAGAATGAGGTGATCAAGGTGCTCGACGGGCGGCACGGATTTGAAGCCGTGCCACAGAGCCGCCAAGACTATGTTGCCTTCCTCTGGTCCGATCAGCCGGATAAAAGCAATGCAGTCTTGGTGGAAATTTTTTGCGAGCAATTTCCAGGTCAGTAGATGCCTTTTCTGATCCGAACAAGCATCTCTAAATAAGAGACATGGCAGGAGCCGAGCATTCGATGGCGAGCCTACCGCTTAGAAGCATGGCCATCCGTGGCGCAGCTCTGGGAGATGGCACGTCTAACTTCCTCCCGACATTCTACTTGTTCAAGGGAAAGCTTCGTGCTGCTGCTACCCGAGCTAAATATCATGATACGGCGGATTTGAGGCTGCTAGAGGGCACGTATGGAGACGAGATAAAATCGCTATGCAAAGGCCTCAACCTGAACTATGTCGGGCTTGCCATCAAGAGGTATCCGGAGCTTGAGCGGCTTTTCGAAAGACTGGGAGTGGACGTGCCGAAGGCCAAGGAAGTGACAAAAGACGCCGACCTCGGCAAACTTCCTCCTCCTGTGCCCGGCGATGTTCAGCGCGGGTTACTTGCGTAAGGCTTGTACGATAATGCGTATACTAATTCTTCATGTCGCGAGGAAAATGTCCGTTTCCAAGGATACCTGCCCGCGCTTGTAAGGCGTCGTCAGCCCCGATACAAAATCATTGCTCGATTTCTCCAACGTGCCCCTGAACAACTTTTCAGCTCTCTCATCCCCGACTCATGATTCCTGGTGGACAATATTTCTGTGTAAATTCTTGATGTTAGATGCAGAGAGTACCAGAATAGTGGCCTTCCGAGCGCCCTTTAGCCTCAGAAGAGATTTGAGATCGCCTGAGCGTAAATAAACAAGTTTCAAACACATATATTTATATGTATACAATAACACAAAAATAGCTCATTATAAATGTGGCAGGCCTTAATAATTTGCCAGCATTCAAATTTCTATAGCTATCTCGCAGGCCCTAAACAGAATGCATATGAACACTAATTAGTAGAGGAAAAGCATATATCACTGAAAAGCCTATCATCAGAGGACTGCTAGCAAGAAATTAGACCCAAGTAGTAATTAAGTTAAACAGTACTAAAACAAGAGAATTTGATATAAAGAAAGCCTTCGAAATAAACATTTGCAAACGCTTTGTACACGAATTCTCAAATACTATCAGTAACCATAACTCCACTATTCAGAAACCCATGACAAAACTTTTAGTGGTGCCTGCGTGGTGGAATTAGAGATGAATGCGTTGTCAGTGTTTCGGTCCTGAAGCTCTCATGATGGCAAGAGTACATAACTTCGTGTTGGCCCTGAATGCGTGCGTTGCCTGTTTTCTCTTCTGCAACCATACTCCTGCCCGTTTACGATCCGGGATTCCCTCGATTCCAATCTGCTCCCCTTAGAGCCCGTTGCTACATCAACCGAACCTGCACGATGTCCGCTCCGCCGCCTCCCGCTCCGCCTCCAAAGCCCAGCCGTCGCTCGATGAATGGCATCATCGTCCTACGTGACCCGGATGACGAGATAGTCGACGACTACCGCGAGACGCAGCAGCTCCCTTGCATGACGTGCCTCGACAAGGCCTGAACGTACGTCAGGCTGAAGCGGTGTCCAGGTGCGCAACGGCGCCTATCCTATGTGCAAGGAGAAGAAACCGAAGTGCGCGTGGGATCCGGCCCTGTACGCATTTTCTAGCTCTCTCCTGTCTGTGGAGTGTTGGCCGTTTAGATGTCGGTTCCGCTAGGTCTTCGAAGCTTGCCCACAATAGCCGTTTCGAGTAATGGTGTTCGGTTGGCTCGTCCGAGAGTCTGTGTGCCTGTAGAGCACAATATCGCCTAATAAGCGATAGCCAATTGCGACAATTGAGCCTGATACAAACATGCAATCTGACACGCACCACACAGAAAATAAAAATCCAACGTTTTCCTACCTGGAGCCTAAAAGCCATCTACTACATCGCTCAGGATCATTAATCTATTTAATTGTTTCCTCAGCCGCTATTTACAACATGGTCTACTGATGTCTCCTTCTTGCAACAGGGACTGAACGCGATTGCTAATCTCCTGAGCATACTGCTCTAACCCCTCGACTTATTAGCTTGATGTTGGCGATGGTAACTTTCAGATCAGTCCGAGCCGCGTCCCGATTTCGAAAAGATCACAACCGCGGACGTAATTTGTTACAAAACAGCATAATTACAAAGGCATAGTTACAAGGGCATAGTTACAAGGGCATAGTTACAAGGGCATAGTTACAAGGGCATAGTTACAAAGGCATAACGAAGTGGGTGTTGAGAAACAAAAATATTATCAAGGATTTTCGTTCAAGCCCTGTGTTGCACGCTCTGTCCTGACATGAGAGTGGTGATAATTCGGCTAGGCAGGTCGGCCGCTGATTGCTTAGGCTCTCATGGTAATGCGAAACTGGATGCGGGGAACCCAGACTGGACGATGGAGCCTGTGATGTGGTGATAATTGGTCCGTGGATGGGCCATGGGCTGTCAAGCAACATGCCCAATGACGTCGAGGGCCGGCGCCGAATTGGGAAGCCAGGGCGGTTCGAGTCACGATCATCGTGTCGTAGTTGACGTACCCTGTACCACTGGCACGCATTTTGTCTGTCGGGTTTTGCCCCTAGTTAGTCAGCCTTGACAATCCTCGGAAAACCAGTGCTGTTGGGTTTGCTCATCGCAGTTTGCATGTGATGGCTCTTTTTTTTCTTTTTCCCACGTCGTCGATGAAACTGACACGAGCAACCCGGCCACGAATTATGCGGAACTATTTTTACAGACGGCCGTCTGTATCACAGTGAGTTTGTACTAGGTTTGCCGCAGAAGCAGACAAAAGAGCCTCAAGGATAATTGAGCGCACATTTCTGTCGACGCCCATCTTGAGCGGAAACAGTCAGATCTTGATGAGGACAGAGTAGCCAACAGAAGCGGTCGCAGTTCTTCGCGCTGTGTCGGATGACCTCACGCAATAATTGGGGGCGAAACTGCGCCAACCAATACTGGCTCACCGACTTTTACAAAGCATCCTGAGCCACTTCTACTGAGCCCAGCGCCCGGCACCATATCTTTAGGAACGCACGCATTCGACCATCTCACGTGGCAAAGTATAAAGCACAGATAAGGAATGTAAAGGAGAGATGTATGCATCTCAATACCGAGAGTCGTTTGACAAGTCGTATCGGGCGAAGCATGTATTACCGGCGAGGTTATCATCATCACCAAGTATGCGGCGCGAGGCAGCACCTCGCAGCTGCCCAATAGTGGAGACTTGGCGTTCAGGATGACGTTCGCAGTCACCGCCTGAATGAAGGCTACTATCAGAACGGGTTTTCTTGCGCTTCACATTGCGTAGCGTGATTGGGCATGCTGAGCTGGATGGGACAAGTCGTCTTTGCTACGACGGCTGAGCCCGACGAATGGGTGGTAATAGAAGCCCAAGCCCACGAGGCATCGTCACGGCGCGACACAGAATTGAATCCTTTTTAGGCATGATGCCAGGTCCGTAGCAGAGGAGGGGCATCAGTGCCTGGGCTCCGCGTAGGCTTGCAGCGACCGTTGGGTGGTACTTGGCGGGCGATTTTGGCGATGAGACGTACTAATGCGTGATGGCAACCTACGCAAGATGGTGTGCAGCACTGTCGCGTTAGTTATTAGATTGATTAACAAGTGCCAGCTCAGAAGACCATTCAGGTATACACGCCCGGAGGCACCACGCCGATCGCTCCCTGAAGTGACGAGCTGGAAACGGGAGCATTTGCCATTTTCAATAGCGACTGCCAGGCGCCGGGCAAGGTAGTTATTATTAGCACTTGCAATCTACCCAGTAATTAGCTCATTGAATGGTGGTAGGGAGCTATGCTCTGTGCAAATGGCGAGGTGGAAGAGCATCGAATTTGACACCTTTGTCTTGCCACGAGTATCATTTTCCCGTTCCTCGTACCTCGCCTGAAGATTTCTGATATTGCAGCACAGTAGGATAACGGGCTGGACGGCCGTGGTCTAGCGTGCTGTTTGGTGGTGGTGGGAGGGGAGATGAGGTGTGGTAACTCGGCAGACAAGCAGAGTATGCATCAAGCTCTTTCTGGCCAAGAGGGTGCGGGCAAAGTAAATGTGAACGAGAAGATGAGTGAGCGAGCGGAGAGAACCTCGTGACGAATTGATCAGTTTTCTGTTCAAGTGCAAGAGTAAACAGAGTTCACAATGTGCGTTGGCAGCTGGCGGAACTGTCTGCCAGCTGGGAGCCGTCGGTCAGTAAAAAGTGGAACAACCAAGGCACTCAACTTACTTGGCACACGGCACTCAGCCTCAGACAGCCAATGAGAGGCCTTGGCAGAGGCAGTGGCTCGTGTAGCCCCACATGCGAGATGATTCAGCCAGTCACAGGTCTTAAAAGACTGTGGCCCCCCGTCCCTCAAATCATGTTGAGGCATTTTGGTTTTCTCCTCTTGCACGGTCCAATCAAGTCTGCCCACCTCTTGTTTTACTTTCTTTGCTGCCAACGGCCGAGAGCACTCACTGGTTGCACAGAGGAAGCACTGGCTGTACAAACAGACGGACAACGCATACGCGCGGTCGGAAATTAAGACGAGTTGATCGAGGGAAACAGGATATCTGGACGAATCAGCTTTACGCAAAGCAGCAGTGCCGTACACACGCAGAGAGGTACGTACCGACAGCATTGGACGACCTACCAACGGGCGGAATCCTGGGCCAACCAGGACGCGAGGAGTCCCGCTCCACACCCGAGTTTGGTCCGAGGAGGCCCTGTAGGCTGTTGCCTAGAGGTGCTGAGCAACTGGGCTGGGCTATTCGAAGAGTGGTGTCGGCAGCTCGGGCGCCGTGCAGTGGCACAGTGGTTTGGAGCATCGAGATTGAGTGATGCGTACTCGTTGCCTGTGAGTTGCCAGTTGCGTCCTTGATTCGCTCGCGATTTCCGCGCGAGTTTTCCTATTTATTATTTCTTGATTGTGTTTTTGATTCTCTGTTTGCGCCGTGACCAGTCTCCGCCCCCCTCTCTGGACAGTTTCCGCTGCGGGCAAGGGATTCCGCGCTGCGCAGGCAGAGCTCGGCAATGCGCCGGCTTGAGTGCGGCGTGGGTGTGGAAGCTCCGAGGTGGGCAGCTCGCAGCTGGAAATAGGCAGCTGGCAACAGACAAAGAGCAGAGCTTATAATAGCCGTTTCGGAGACTGGTCGAGTCATCCCATACTCAGCCCCAACATCAACAAAATTCGCAAAAAAACAAAACAAAAACAAAACTGCGTCAAAAGCGACATAAAACTGACGAGAATATTACAGCTCTCAACCCTCCGCGGCAACCCGATTCCTTGCCTCTTCTTTTTCTTTGCCCCCCCCCCTGCTAGTACCATCTGCAGCCCACCGTGCCCGCTGAAACCTCAAAACCTACTCGCTCCTCTCATTCTTCACGCACCAACCACCTTCTTCCATCCGCTAACCGGCCCCCTCCCAGCCCAGCAAATCAGCTTCGTGCACCGCGTCTTTTCTCAAGGCCATCGCATCTTCGCGATACAAGAGGCCTATCATCGTCTTTGTTGCTGCCTTGCTTCTCCTTTCCATTGGATCATTCTCTACTGTCAGCTGACACGGCGCGTCTGCGGCGTCTCGTTGATCTACCCTCGACATTGCCAACTCCATCCTCGAATTCCAGCAAATCACGCTTTTTCCTACCTTTTTTTGAACGTGAGCCGCTGCGACGCGCGAATCTACGGCCCAACATCCGACTGTCGCACAGCTTCAAGGTGAGCTTTTGACCTTTTTATTACATTCGTGCGACCCTCTTCAAGCAGTTCAACGCTTCTGCCGAATTCCATCTTCTCACCCTTCGACTCCATCCTCTCCCTCTCTCTTTTCTCTCTCCTCGCTTCGCGCCGCGTGCTTGGCCTGCGCGCTTTTCCTGGCCTTGTTGCAAGCGGTCCAACACAACAGAAGCTCACAGTTGCGCCTCACCCCGGCCCTTGCGCCCTTTTCGTCTGGTCTTGTCCGTCAATAATTGTACGGCGCTGCTGTGTAAGTTCCTGGCCTTGCACGACGCGACCTCACAACCTCTTGTACGGCCGTTGCGCACAGCCCGTCCCTGCGCCGTTGCGGCACCGCCGGCCACCGAGGAAGTCGACTCGCTCGTTAGCCTACTCGATGCAACGTCGCTGCACGGGCACGTCTTGTTGCGACGAGATCATGGCATCGCCAGGGCTGTCCTCTCCCGGCCACATGCGCTGCACAATTCTTCCCTTCATCGCCTGCCTTACCTGCGGATGAGCACCTGGCGCGCCTTGTGCTTATTGGGCCAACAAGCGGCCCAATGCCACCATCCTTTGCATCGGGCCTCCTTGCACCCTGGCCCAAGCTGCGCCGGCTTCCCATCACCATTTCGACCCCTCCCGCTCCTGAAAGCGTGCTTGACCTTCCCCCGCCGTCATGCAGTGCCTCTCACCCTCTGTCTGCACCACCTTTGCCAGCGCATCAATAGGAGGGGCACCACCACCGACGCCACAACCCGCTAGCAACACCTTGGGCAATGCCATCGCAAACCATCGACGCGTTCGCTGTCTTGCTATCTGTGCCTAACCACCAATTCCGTCATGTAATTCGCTAACCTGCTCGCCATCTGTAGATTTGTGCGCTTTCTTGGTACTCCATCTAGCCACACGCCACCAGCAGCGCCTCATATACCGCCGCCCTCTACTCCCGAAGTAGCCGCTGCGTCGACAAGTCGCACAATCGATCTCAGTCGTACATCATCCACCTGCTGTGTCCACACACGAGATCGGTCCAAAATTTGGTCCAAGCTCCAAGCCCACAACATGTATCAACCTCAATATGGCGTGCCACAACAAGGCATGCAGCCAGTCGCCTACAACATGAACGGCATTCAAGCTGCCGCCATGGCTGCCACTGCCGCCGCATCTGGCTCAAATTACCCCTACATGCACTCCGACCCCAACATGCCTCACACTTCTCCTCGAATGGGCGGCAAAAAGGATGGCCGTCCCTCTCCTCGAATCAATAACCAAATACCGCGCCGAGTCAGCCAGTCTGGAGTGCCCAATCCGCAAGCCATGATGGGCCGACCCGGTGTCCCTCAGGCGCAAATGACCATGGCTCATCCGCAGTCCCCCGAAATGCCCGCCAGTGGCGTCGAAGAGTCGCCGCTCTACGTCAATGCGAAGCAATTTCACCGAATCCTGAAGCGTCGCGTCGCGCGCCAAAGACTCGAGGAACAGCTGCGACTAACCTCCAAGGGAAGACGCCCCTACCTCCACGAGTCACGCCACAACCACGCTATGCGGAGACCTCGTGGACCCGGTGGTCGCTTCCTGACGACAGAAGAGGTTGCTGCCCTTGAAAAGGATGGCAAAGGTCCAGAGGATAGCCCTGAAGAAGCCGAAGGTGATGCGCATGAGGCCAAAGAACCTAGTAGTGCAGGTGCTGGTGCTAAGCGCAAGTCAGAATCCGCACCGGATGGGCAAAGCAAGAAGCCTCGGAAAAATGATGCTCCAGGGGAGGAGAACGCGAGAGGCGCAGCAGAAAGCAGCCGATGAAGCGGCTGTACGTGACGACCAGACACGTGCCTGGACTTGTTGCACGGACTTGTTACGATTTACGAATGCTGCAGGGAGGCCATCATTCTTTTGTTCAGCCTCTTGTTCTTTACACCGTTTCTTCCGTCTCCAGACCAGCATTTCGGCAACGCGCAGATTTCGTGGCATATGGAATACACCTGCTACCGGAAAGCCCGAAACGACTTATGGCTGGTTTATCGTTGCCAGCTCTTCGATTTGCTTACACTGCCCGCGCACGAACTCTGGCTAGGCGTACTGGGATTTTTCTTGGCTCACGGTGACTGGATTTGGGTTATGGTAGCGTGTTGGAGGCAAAGTCCTGTGTGAACTGCGTGTACCACGGGTTGGCGAATGGATGTGATGTTTGGGGCTTCGATGCGAAGGATACCCCCCGTTTTTCTTACCATGTTCTGTTGGCCTTGATTCGGAATTGCGACTTGGCATTACTGGAACTAGGGCAAACAGAGACGGCTATGTTTTATGCAGCAAGAGAATGAAGAAGGAAGAGGAGAAAAAAACCATTTGAAGAGTGATGGGCAATGAGGATGGAACTGAAATGGCCGCTTCACAAGCGCAGGGAAACGACGGAGCAAATGTTGAGTGCCGGCCAACTCACATGAACTATATTCTTATCGACTTGATTTTGCGTTTGAGCAATGGGAACTTGATTTTTTTGTTTGGGTGGCGGGTTTTAGAAAGCAATGGCTGGTTTGGTCCGTCACCGGATGCACGCCTCGGAAAGGACACTACCTACCTAGTTACTTGATCTTTTTGTGAAATTGATTCCATGTTTTTGAACTGGGCCACGGCGTGAATAGATGCCAAATGTTGTATTTTGTGAGGATGTCCATGGCACACAGCATACGTTGGTGCCAAATGGTTTATTGTGCGAGACCTGGCATATGGCTTCCGACTGGGACATTACAACAACATATGATATTGATAAGTTCCCTGTGCTATTACATGATGCAATTTGTCACGCAGGACGTATTGAGCGTGAGAGTGTGGGGAGACGGACTTTTTGCAGAATTCACCGGCTCTTGTCATAGGTTAGTAGGCTGTTGGGTACAGCGAACAGGTTTCGGGGCCGCAGTGCGTTACAATCTGGGGGAAGTTGTGGGGCCAAATGGCTTCCCGCGGAGAGGCCTGTAGCCTCGGCTGCATTGTCCAAATTACTTTGGAACTGGGCGCGCGAGCTCATTTTGGCCCCGACATCACTTCTGCAAGGCTCTCGTCGTTGATTGCTACCTCGGCGGTGCTCCTTTGATACCTCTGGCGCACATAACAAGCCGCCGTACGAAGCATAGGCTGCACGTGAAAGCAACGGCCATCCGCACTCTCATCACGCCCACCCCGCCTTGCCCAACTTGAATCCCGCATATTACCGTCTTTCTCTGTCCCGCAGTGCCATTGGACACCATGGCTGGCAAAATCAGACAGCCAATCGACGAAAAGGCATTCGCCAAGTACGTGGATGAAAATGTGCCTCGGATCAAGACGCCACTGCAACTCAAGCAGGTATGTTTCACCCATCAACCTGCATCGAGGTTGTGCTGATAACTGACGCGCCCGCCCAGTTCGGCTTTGGCCAGTCCAACCCGACGTACCAAATCACCGACGCCGTCGGAGGCAAGTTTGTGATGCGCAAGAAGCCGCCGGGCAAGCTCATTTCCAAGACGGCGCACCGCGTCGACCGCGAGTACCGCATCATCCACGCGCTGCGCGACACGGACATTGCGGTGCCCAAGGCGTACGCGCTGTGCGAGGACGAGGCCATCATCGGCACGCCGTTTTACATCATGGAGTTTCTAGACGGCCGCATCTTTGAGGACTTTACCATGCCGGGCGTCGGCGCCGAGGAGCGCACGGCGCTGTGGAGGGCGGCTGTTGAGACGCTTGCGCGCTTCCACAGCGTCGACTTTCGCAAAGTCGGCCTCGAGAGCTTTGGCAAGCACAAGGGGTTTTATAGCAGGCAGGTACAGACGTGGACGACTATTTGCGAGATGCAGGCTCAAGTTGCCGACGTCGAGACCAAGGAGCCGGTCGGCCAGCTACCGCACTTTGAGGAGATTATGGCCTTTTTCAGCGACGTCAAGCAGCAGCCCAAGGACAGGGCGACACTCATCCACGGCGACTACAAGATTGACAACATCATCTTTCACAAGACCGAGCCGCGTATTATCGGTATTCTAGAGTGAGTCTCTCCCAACCCCCTCCCCCGGAGCTTTCGAGTGTCGAATGATGATTGCTAATCGAGCATTCGTAAAAACAGCTGGGAAATGGCCACCATTGGCCACCCGCTCTCCGACGTCTGCAACTTTCTCACGCAGTTCTACCTGGCCCGGGCCTCGGGCGGCGCGCACGCCGAGACGGCCGCCTTTTTGCCCGGCAAGACGCCCGGCCTGCCGCAGCCCGACCAGATCCTCCAGTGGTACGCCGCGGCCTCGGGCTACGACCCGCTGCCGGAGCTCAACTGGGGCGCGGCCTTTAGCCTGTACAAGCTCGCAGGCATCCTGCAGGGCATCGCCGCGCGCTACGCGGTGCGGCAGGCTAGCAGCGCCCAGGCGCAGGCGTACGCGGCTGGTCGGATACCCATGGCCGAGTTTGGGTGGCAGCTCGCGGAACTGGCGCAAAAGGGAGGCAAACCGCGCTTGTAAAATGCCGAGAGCAATATTTGTAAAAAGAATGAATGGAGAAGCACAAAGACTGATAGTGATGACATGATATTGAATGACCTATTTTGCGCTGCCAGTGAATCATGTCTTTGCAGATTGCCAAGTCATGCAAGGACGAGATGCGATCGATGATCAGTTACAGTGGGTGTACTGGGTGGGTGGACGGGGACGTGCGCCACTGACGACGGAACCACGACGGCCGCACGGTGACACCACAGCGGTCTCGGCCTCAACCTCACCAGCCAAGTTTCATCCTACTGCCCCACGCAGCTGCCATCAGTCCTCGGCCGCCTCCAACTCGTGCCAAGCTTCCTCGTGCAGCTTCACGCTTATTATCAAGGACTTGGCTTTTATCCTATTGCGCACGCCAATATGCTATTCGTAGCCAAGACGTAAACGGCGGCGTCTAGTGCTCGCCGATTCTTTGGATCCAGATTACGACAAACCCGGAGAGCTGCAGCCGATCCGATAACCACAACTCGATTCTTCTTCCGAGTCACGCATCATCCGGTTTCCACATTGATTCCGGAGAGAAAAATAAAAAAAATAAAAAATAAAATAAAGCACAGCATGACGCAAAGACCGACGCGGCGACATGTTACGCTGCCGCCGTCGCCCGAGGAGGAGCAGCGCCGACCGCTTCTCAGCCGAATGTACACTGACCACGGCGACGACGATGGCCTCTACAGCTGCGTCATCAACCCGCACAGCCACCTGCCCGTATACACGACGATTCACCGTATACGGCGCGACATTACCAGCGTCGTCGAGGACTACCTGAGTCTGGAGCAGCTGCGCGACGTGCGCATCAACATTACCGTCGTGCGGCCACTCGTCGACAAGTTTTACGAGCTGGACGACCTCTCGATCGGTGCGTTTTGGAATGGGGATACCAAATAGATTATGAAAATTACATGAGAAACTAGGCTAATAGGTTGACGCCTCGTGAAAACAGTATATTGCCTGCTGGTGAACCGCGCCCAGTTCCTCGACGAGGAGTCGTACTCGAGCAATCGCCAAAACGTCAACTGGACGCGCGCCACGCTCTGCGAAATCATCGCCACACGCATCCTACGCCGCTTTGGCGAGGACCACGACGGCAGCGAGGGACTGCTGTTCCTCGCACACGTCCTCGTTGCCGGCTTCGACCCGTACCAGAACGCGCCGGCGGCGACGCGCGCCGCGGCCGAGCGGCGCATATGGCGCGGCTACCACCGCACGCTGCCCTCGCTCGAAGTAGCCATTTTGACGGAGAGCAAGCACTTTCTCAGCTCGACGACGTGCCAAAAGGTCGTCGCCGCCATCTACGACGGCCGCATCATCTACACGCCCTCGACCCAGTGGGACATAATCCCCGACCACTACAAGCGCAAGCCCATCTCGCTCTACGACCCGCGCGGCTCGCCGCTGCTGAACCAGTACCGCCTGATTGTGCCCCGGACGAGGACCATTCTCGAGTCGATTCAGTTTGCCATTCTGCTGTTCCTGTACACGGCGCTCATGGTGATGCGCGAAAAGGACAAGCTGACCGTGACCGAGTGCCTCTTTGCCGTGTATGCCTTTGGATGGGGACTAGATCAGTTTGCGACGCTGATTGCCCACGGCTGGAACGTGTACACGCAGAATCTCTGGTCGTTTTTGGACGTTGGCTTCGTCTTCATTTACAGCGTATACCTCATCCTGCGGGTGCACAGCTTTCGCACTGGCCTGCCGGGCCCGGGCGAGCAGTCGTTTGATGTTCTCGCTCTCGCTGCGCCGTTGCTGGTGCCCCGGCTGGCCTTTACTCTGCTCTCGGACAACCTCGTCTTCTTGTCTCTGCGTTCCATGATGGCGGATTTCTTTCTTCTCACAGCGCTCTCGGCCTGGTGCTTTTTTGGATTTTTGCTGTCGCTGCTGTGGCTCGGAGAGGGTGCGCATCCCTGGCTCACCATTTCTAAATGGATGATTTTCATCTGGTTTGGCCTCGACGGGACCGGCATCGAGAGGTCGGCCGAGTTTCACTGGCTGCTGGGGCCGAGCCTTATGGTGGCTTTTGCCTTTCTTGGCAACACGCTGTTCCTGACGATTCTCGTCTCGATGCTCTCCAACACCTTTAGCATCATCTCGGCCAACGCCACCGCCGAGATACAGTTTCGACGAGCTGTGCTCACCCTCGAGGGCGTAAAAGCGGATGCCATCTTTGCCTACCAACCGCCGTTTAACATCTTGGCCGTCTTCATCTTTCTCCCGCTCAAATTCATCGTGAGCCCGCGCTGGTTCCACAAGATTCACGTGGCCGCCGTGCGTCTCGTCAACCTGCCACTCCTCCTCATTATCGCCGTCGCCGAGCGCCGCGTCAGCTGGGACCACCATGACTACAAGTACAACCCGGGCGACAATGAGACGGCCGGGGGGCACGGTAAGTGGTTCTGGCAAAAGTGGCAGCTGTCCGCTGGCCGCTACCTCCGGTCCGTCTTTGACGAGCCGCCGCCCGATGACGTGCGCGACGACATTACCGTCGACGACCCCATGACGCGCCACCTCATCCGGCGGCAGTTTACGCGCCAAAATACGACGGGCAGCATCGAGGTACGGAAACCGTCGCGTAGGGACTCGACGTTTCCAGGGATCCGCAGAAAGCTGCGCGGCTCCTTCTCGGCGGCCGAACAGGAGTCGAAGAGCCTCGAGGACCGCCTGCGGGCCATGGAAAAGGCTGTATCGCGCGTGGAGACGATGCTCGCTCGGCTGGTGCCGGATACGCAGGTTGGTGATGACGCGGCGGGGGAGGGAGGGCAAGAGGTACGGGGGCAGGAGCGGGAACAGGAGGAGGAGCAGGGGCAGGAGCAGGAGCAGGAGCAGGAGCAGGAGCAGGAGCAGGAGGCTGAGGATGGGGCCCCAGGTGAGTCTGCAATTGATGCCACGTCGGAGGAGAGCTCTGTGGCCTCGAGCAAGGTTGAGGATGGAGACGGATTCGCGTTGGAGAGCACCTTTAAACGCTGAGGGCTTGAATTGTAGATATTTTGAGTTGAAACATATATACGATGATAACATAGACGGCCACGTCGCGGAACCTGGAGCTCATTGCCACCTAGTTACTATGTATGTAGATATCTATTCGTGTCCATGTTGGCGTCCGTCAGGTGCAGGCATTGGTGGCGCATCCACTGTATTGGCCCCTGTAAGCCAAGCAATTTAGCGCCCCATGGCTCCCTCTTCCAGACTCTTTTTAGCGGCTTCTAGTTAGTGGCATTGGTGATACCCCGGCTAAACCTCGCCGCTGGTCGCGTAGCATATCCCTCTCCTGGTTCTGATATACCTCCGTGTCCTTCACTACTACAAACGGCAGAACGACTGTTCAGACTTTGGCCGATCCCACGAAGCGGGCATCTCTATCGAATCGCCCGGGAGTAATTATGTGAGCCGCGTACACTACCTCTACTGCACATTCGAGCACCGTCCGCGCCATTGGTCTCGGTGCCTACCCAAGGCCCGCCCAACCCGCGCCATGATGGCCTCACTGCAGGTCCGCGGCCCGGACTACTCGGCCACCAAGCAAAAGGCATTCGAGGATGCCAAGAAGATGCAAAAAGCAGTCATTGAGTCCTGCAACAAGTCGGGAAAGGAGATTCCCCAGTATCAGTTGTCTGAGCTCATTGGCAAGGGCAGCTTTGGCCGTGTCTACAAAGCCAAGTCTCTCGCCTCGGGGCGGCTAGTCGCCATCAAAATCATCGACATTGAGGAGAGCGACACGGTCAATCCCAAATTGGCCGACACTTACAGCGATCTGCTCAAGGAAATCAGCGCGCTGCAGCGACTCAGCGACAGCGGCGCCAAGAACATCAACCATGTCCTCGAAGCACTGCCCGTCGGGCAGTCCATGTGGATGGTGACCGAGTACTGCGCCGGAGGCAGCGTCGCCACGCTCATGCGACCAACTGCACCTGGAGGCCTGCAGGAGAAATGGATCATTCCCATCCTTCGCGAGGTCGCCGAGGCCATTTACTGGGTGCATAGCCAGGGCATTATTCATCGAGATCTCAAGTGCGCCAATGTTCTCATCACCGAGGTTGGCGACGTTCAGCTTTGCGACTTTGGAGTTGCCGGCGTTATCGAGACCAAATTTGACAAACGAACAACTTTTATCGGCACACCTCACTGGATGGCGCCTGAACTTTTTGATGAGCAAGCGTCGTATGGTGTCGAAGTCGACATTTGGGCTTTTGGCTCCATGATCTATGAAATTGCCTCTGGTCTGCCTCCAAACGTGGCTTTTGGAATGGATTTCTCCAAACTCGGCACACATTTAAAGCAGCATTCCCCCCGTCTAGAAGGGGAGTACTCTGCTGGTCTTAAAGATCTAGTTGCATACTGCCTGCAGCATGACCCGAGCAAGCGGCCAACCGTTGAGCAAATACAACGCCACAGATATATAATGAATACCGAAAAGGAATATCCCACGACAAGCCTCGCACACTTGGTCCGGGCTTTCAAGCTCTGGGAGGCTCAAGGTGGCGACCGTCGGTCACTCTTCTCAGCCGGCGGCGCACAGGGTCTGGCCGACCTTTCACCTGCCGCCATGGCAAACGAGGATTGGAACTTTAGCACAACAGCAGCCTTTGATCAGCAGGTTCTGAACGACGGCGACGCGCAGGATGTGTACGACGTGTACGGGTCAGATGTCGAGTACGCACAACTCGAATTCGACACGGCCAAGCCGCAGAAGCCAAAGTCGAGGCGCCGGCCACCTCCACAACAGCTTGCTGCGTTTAAAGCACCCCTGGAAAAGATTTTTGATCCAAACACACTATCCAACTATGAGGACAATTCAAGAGCATACTATGGACGAATGTTCCAGCCGCCACCTCCACAACCAGCGACAGGGGTCGCCGGCAACGGATCAGACTTGCCATTGCGTGACGATAGTGTGCAGGCAACGGACGTGCGAGAATCGCTCATCGATCTGGACGCTTCGCTCCATGGTAGCGACCTATCTCAATTTGTCGACATGACCACTATGCGTGCCGGTGAGGCGCGGCCTGGCGACTCGCGCGCATCTCTCGACTACGAGTTTATTGACTCTCATTACTCCCAAGGCCCCCTGAGCGACCCTGCCGACCTCGGTGCTAACAACCGGAGGACGCAAGACTGGAAATTTCCTACCATGGCCGCGCTGCCTGCATCGGCCAACCCCGAAGTGTTTCGCTTCCCCTTCAACAATGTCCCCGCCGCGCCCGACTCGGGCGGCAGCGGACGACCAGCGCTGGTGCATCGCCCGACAGAGCCCGTCCTGCCCTCTGCCGGCTTCCACGACATGGCCGCAGGCGTGCACGGGCACTTTGACAACCGTACCTCGGTCGGCTCGCTGATTGACCTCGACATGAGCTTCGCTGACCCCGTCATGGATGCTACGCGGCCCTCGACGGCGCACTCGGACGTGGGCTCCATGAGCGGCTCCGAGATGGGCGGCCCCAACAACAATCCCTTTGAGCTGGAGAAGCACGCCTCGCTGTACACGATGCCCGCCGGTTCGACGCGCGAGCCCTCCATCTACGTCTCCGACGGCTCCGAGTTTTCTTTTACCGGCGGCCACGAGTCGATTACTACCGTCGACGACCGCTTCAGCATGCACAAGCGCGAAGCCTCCACCTCGAGCGACCGGCCGACCGCCAACGGCGGCGGCAGCAGCATAAGCACCAGTGCACGGCCATACTCCCTAAGTGACTTTGCCGACACGGAACCCGAGTCCACGACGCCCCCACCGCAGACGGCTCTCGTCAGACCCCAGCAAACCGGTGGCAGTGGCGGCTTCTCGTCCTCGCACTTCCAGCCGGCCGCACCGCCGCTGCCGCAGCCGCCGCCGCCGCCGCCGCCGCAGCAGCAACAGCAGCAGCAGCAACATCGTCAAGCGCAGCGCACCCTCTCGCAAAGCTCATTGACCGACTCGACGTCAGGGCTCCCCGCGCTGCCCGACGCCCCCGCGCCGCAGGTGTTGCAGGGGCAGGCCCATACCGATGCCGTCAAGTACGAACTGCGTCGCATGGCCATGAGCCTCGGCGACCACCTCAACTTTGCCAACAATTACCTTTCCGGCCTTCCCATTCGACGCGGCAGCACAATTCGCCTGGAGCCCTCTCGCGAGGCGTCGTAGGTGGGTCCGAGTCGGCGCATGTACAAGTATCAAGAGCGTCTGTTTCTACCAGCGGCCATTGTTTTACATATCGATCGGGCGTCGTCTATTTGAATTTTATTCATGGCTGCATTAGAAGAAGTAGTTTATCCGGGCCATGTAGATGGGGAAGGCATTATCACTGGGTCATGAGTAACAGAAAGTTAATGAGAAATAAGTGGTGAAAATGACACTGCAAATGAGAAATGTATCATAAGATGGACATGCACATGAATTAATAGTGACTATGGTTTCATCTACCCTGACATAAACAGAACATCTCAAGCATACCGGCTGTCTATTGCTTCGTACGTCATGAAAAGGTTGCCATATCTCCCATCAGCAGCGCCTGATACTTTTCCATTGCCTCACCTAGCGTCATGAGCACGCCCGCCGCGAGCATTTTGACATCGTTCTCCTCGCCGCCGCCGCCGCCGCGGATGCGCTCAAAGACGCCGCCGACCCATTCGCGCGTCTCGAAAACGGCCCTGCCATGGTCCTCGCACAGCCGGCGCATGCCGCCGACGCTGTCCGCATTCGCCTGCAGCAGCGCCGCCAGGGCGACGAGCCATCCGCGCAGTGTGGCGGGGCCCGCCTCGAGAACGCGCACGCGCGCGCCGAGCAGCAGGTCCCAGAGCTCGGCTGTCATCTGCGGGAGGGCGAGCGTCGCGGGGCCAGCGGCGCCGACAACGACGCCGAGCGTCTGCAGGTACAGCGCGAGCAGGGCGGGATGCAGCACGACGGCGGCGCGGTGGCTGCGCAGGGCGGCCTGGAAGTAGGCGGTGAGGGGCGCGAAGAAGGACTGCGCGAGGAGGGACGCGGTGGTGTTGGGGACGGCGCGCGCGCGCGGCCGAACCATGCCCGTATTGCGGCGCGTGTACCGTGCGGTGAAGCTCTGCAGCTTGAGCACGTCTGGGCCGGCAGCCGAGTCAGCGGCCGTGGCGGCGAGCGGTGCGAGAAAGTCGGCGGTGAG
This sequence comes from Beauveria asiatica, assembly GCA_038367545.1. Taxonomy (NCBI): domain Eukaryota; kingdom Fungi; phylum Ascomycota; class Sordariomycetes; order Hypocreales; family Cordycipitaceae; genus Beauveria; species Beauveria asiatica. The sequence goes on along the minus strand of JAAHCF010000225.1, from coordinate 23,708 downwards.
CGCCTGCGACATGGCCTCGATGGCGTTGGGGGGGAGTGCCTTGAGGTGGCCGCCGCCCGCCGCCGGCTCCATCATGGTCTGGTCCGTGCGAGCGCCGTCCATGTACAACTTCTGCAGCTTTTCCGGCAGCTGCTTGGAGGGAAAGTCGGCGGGCGAAGTAAAGGTGCCCGTGTCGAACCCCGCCACTTCCCTGGCGGAGAGGCCGATGGCAATGAGGATAGCGGTGCGTTGCGACAGGCTGTAGTCGCCTTCGAAGAAAGTCTTCGCAAACCAGGGCGCCATGCTACGGGGCTGAGCGACCACGAGAGCGACCATGCCCTGGAGTTGCGTTTCGCTGAAACCTTTTATCTCAAACTTGTCTTGCAGGCCAACGAGGATGCTGGCCAGCTCCTCGGCATGATCCCTGACTTCTGTGCCGTAGTTGGCTTTTCGTCGAATGAGCGTGGGCGCTGTCCGAAGGGCGAGCTTTTGCTTCTCATAGTTTTCGATGTCTCTAAAGTAGGTGATGAGGTCGCGGATATAGACAGGTGCTTTGACCTTGTTGCGCTGCACAAGCTCCGCATCGGAGTCGGAGTCTTCGGGGTCGGAACCTTTAGTATAAGGTACTAAGTCGTCGTCCTCGTCTTCAGAGGAATTTAATTCCTCAATAATTGCTTTGGGTAGTCGCTCAGCGGCCGAGGTCTTGGGTGCTGACCTCCTCTTTTTCGGCTTCGGTATTTGCTTTTGCAATGGAGTGGATGATGAAGTAAGTTTGATTGATGGAGAAGCTTGGCACAAGTTATTGAAAGAACCAATAGAATCCGAGACACTGGTTAAGGATTTGAGAGCTTCGATTTCTTCTGTCTCCATCTCTTCCATGTGAAAGTCGAGCTTGTTCTTGCCTTTGTCAACGAGAGAAGACAGCGACTCTCCAACAACCATGCCAAGAATTCGAGTTCTCTCTTGAGTGGATGCAATACGATTTGAAATGCTGCTCATGTAAGCGCCAGATTTGACAAGCATAGTGAGCCTGATAGGAGAAAGCCGTGAGACGTATCCAGCGCTAAGCAGCAGGATCTGAGTGTGGACCTCTTGCTGCAGGATGGCCGCATGCTTAATGTATAGTTGATCGCCGAATTGGGTGAGGCTCTTCTCAAGAACTGAAGTGATTGTGTCCTTATCTGTTGCTAGAGCTGCTAATACAGCACGGCGGATACCGATGTTGTCGCCCAAGCCGGCGCCGGATGATGCCGTGCACCAGGACACCAGGAATGACCTCCTTGTCGAATCATCTTGGATGAGTGTATTGATGATGCCAGCCACGGAAGAAACTAATCTATTCTCTGACGCTTCATGGATAGAAACGGAGCTCAGGAATCTTTGCGCCAGGTAGTCCAGTAAGATCTGCATGACCTTTCTAAATGTTGCAGGTTGCTGGAAGCAGACGTGTATGAGGGTGGCAGGATTTGAGTCGGAGCGAAGCAAAAGCTCATCGACAAGTAATTTGACCAAGTCATTTTGGTATCCTATAGACATGGCTCTTTGCATGATATCAGAGCAAGATCGAAATTCTAGATCCGTAGAAGCTAGTTTTGCCCAGGATGCGATGTTGGTGGAAATCCATCTGACGTATTCTGGACCATCGGCAATATATTTAGTCGTGTCTTTTAGTTTGTCGAGTCCAATAAGGTTCGAAGCCTCTGAAGCAACTGAAAGCACGCGGCTGCTCGCCAGCAAGCTGTTCAAAGTCTGTGACTGACTTTTTCTCATTGCAGCATCGGGCAGCTTTTGTACTGAAGCAATCCATATCCGACGAATGGAATTAGGTCCTCGGAGAAGGGAAGCTAACACATCCAGAAATATTGAAAGATGAAGATGAATGTCTTGTGATGATACATCCTTCCTCCTGTGTCGGGCCTCGGCCAAGAGAGAGTTGATGTGAGAGACAATGGCCTTGAGACCTGTGAGGTTGCTGAGAAGACGCAACAATAGGCCAGCATCGCTGTCTTCTGAGATGGAGCCATCAGATGAGGGCGTTGAAGATTCAAGCAGCAGAGTCCAGTAGTTGGGAGTGACCTCGGTGACGAGAAGATGGACAACAGCTGCGAGATGCGGACTAGGACTGTCCGTGACTGTGTCCGAATTGTCGCATAAAAATTTGAGAGTCGATAATAGAGAGTTGTAGTCTGGCTGATTTTTGAAAGTTTCGATAGCTTCGTCCAAGGTCGTGATGACCACGGGCGCATGGCTTTCCTCCAACGCTGCTGGTGCAAGGTCGACTGGCTCAACCACGTCCCTGTCCTTGAGGTATGTGGTGCTGAGCGGAGTGAGAAAGTCGTCCATAGCGCGGGGTTTCCTCAGACAGTACAGCGCTATTGTTCTAGATAGTGACCCATGACAGTTGACCAGCTGGCAAGCAAAGGCGGACTGTTGGGAGCGGGAAGAAATAAGCCAGAGAGGCGTTGCAGTGTTGAAAAGCAGCCGTTGGCATGCCGCTGTGGGATGAAGCTCGTCAAACGCTGCCCCACCAACATGTGTTTGCCCACCACTTACTTGCCACTGTAGCTGAACCACAACTGAGGCCTCTCGAGGACTTCATGAGAAAAAAAAGATACGTTTTTTCCCCCAATAGTCGAACATCGAAGAGATGTCCTGTCGTATACAATCTCAAAGTAGAAATGACGAGTGTCTGGCCTGTACAGTCGCCTTGCTTCACCGGCTTGGTCAAATATTTACATGGGCTGCCCGACTCGGTTCCACTGGCACTCGATTCACTACAGTACGTGCAGCGGCAGCTCCCATCAACCTCATCTCAAATCTTGCATCTACATCACACCCAGCACTCTTTGCCAGCCCGCGCATTCCCTGCACATTTTGTGACGAGAAAGGCCTATCTGAACTGGAACAGATGGCTGCAGACGTGGCAGCTCCGCCTGGGAGTGAGGCAGCGCGATGGTAAGACAGAATGCACCAAGCTGTTTGCGCCAAGCACCACCCATTCACCATCACCAAGGCTCACGACAACGCAGGACGTACATTGACAGAATCCGCAAGGTTGCGGGCCCTTATACCGATCCCGATGCCATCTCAGAACCGTCTCTTCAGATGTTTAGCAACTTCAAGGTCCTGTGAGTACGTGACGGACCCCGCACAGGCAATACATCGATTAACCAGTCTTTTAGAGTCATGTATGCATCATCAGCTGCTGCTTCCAGCCCTTGACTCATCCGAGACTAATTGCTGCCTTCAGTGGTGCTGGCGGCTTAGGATGCGAGATTCTCAAGAATCTAGCCATGTCCCAGTTCAAGGACATACACATTATAGATATGGGTATGCTTCTCTACCTGTTCTCGCCACCCACTCGCAACAGCAACATCGACTAATACATACCACGCAGACACGATTGACATCTCTAATCTCAACAGGCAGTTTCTTTTTCGCAGCTCCGACGTGGGCAAATACAAGGCCGAAGTCGCCGCGCGCTTCGTCGAGCAGCGCGTTAAAGGCGTCTCCATCACGGCGCACAACGCTCGCATCCAAGATTTCGACGCCAGCTTCTACCAGCAGTTTCAGCTCGTCGTGTGCGGGCTCGACAGCATTGAGGCGCGGCGCTGGATCAACGCCATGCTCGTGTCCATTGCCGAGGAGGCCGGCGACGCCGACGGCATCAAGCCCCTCGTCGACGGCGGCACCGAGGGCTTCAAGGGCCAGGCCCGCGTCATCCTCCCCACCATTACCTCTTGCATCGAGTGCCAACTCGACATGCACGCCCCGCGTGCCGCCGTTCCGCTCTGCACTCTTGCCGCCATTCCCCGCCAGCCTGAGCACTGCGTCGAGTGGGCTCACGTCATCGCCTGGGACAGCGAGAAGCCCTTTGCCCAGCTCGACAAGGACGACCCAGCGCATGTCTCGTGGCTGTACGAGAAGGCGCTTGCGCGCGCCCAAGAGTTTGGCATCTCTGGCGTCACATACGCCCTCACGCAGGGCACCATCAAGAACATCATCCCCGCCATCGCCTCCACAAATGCCATCATCGCCGCCGCCTGCTGCAACGAGGCCTTCAAGATTGCCACCACGGCAGCGCCTTGTCTCGGCTTTGACAGCAACTACATGATGTACTCGGGCAACGACAGCATCTATACCTACACTTTCAAGCACGAGAAAAAGGACGACTGCCCCGTCTGCGGCAACGAAGCCCGCCCGCTGCCCGTCGACCCCGGCCTCACCCTGCAAGACCTCCTTGACTCGCTCGCCGTCCGCCCCGAGGCCCAGCTCAAGCGACCCTCAATCCGCGCCGAGGGAAAGACGTTGTACATGCAGTCCCCCGAGGGCCTCGAGAAGCAGACCCGGCCCAACTTGGAAAAGACGCTGGCGGAGCTCGGGCTTGAGCATGGGCAGCAGGTCGTCGTCACGGACACGGCGTATCCGCTCGAGTTTAACTTTTTTCTCCAATTTCCGGCGTAGATGGAAACCCGGAGATTCATGTATACAAGTACAACTAACCATTGGCGAGGAGTGTATAAAGCGGTGTTGGGTAAGCGAGTGCTTTCTGCATCCTTCATGCTTGGCTTGAAAAACAAAGAACGAATATGACAGCACTGCAAGTCGTGGTATCATCTTTTCAATTGTTTTGTGTGTATTTTTGCCAACGTTTCTTTGTCAAAAAGAGCCCAAGGCATCAGTATATATCTAAAACTGTGAAAATGGCAAAAAAAGCATCCCTTGTAGACTTTTACAATTTCTGCGCCGAAACAAATGGATTTTCAAACAAGATAAAAACAAAAATACGCCGACAATATGCCGCCAAATCACCGCACCATGTTGAGGACCTGCTTCTCGAGTCTTTGACACTTGATCTTGAGGTGTTTGACCGACTCGAGGAACAGCTCGTCGCTGTCCCACTGGCCGGTGCTCTCTATCGAAAAGATGAAGTGGTCCCGCCGGCGGCCGAGCTTGACCTTGCCCTCAAACTCGGGATGGCGCAGGCACTCGCGGCTAACCGTGTCCTTGCTGGCGTCCTCGACAACAGCGCGCATCTCGCCGACGTGGTCCTCGAGGCCGCTGCCGGGCACCGCGTTCTTTTCCGTAATCTTTTGCAGGCCAATGACGCCTGACGGGAAGCAGCCCTGAAACTTTTCCGCGTCGACGCCGACAATCGGCTTCAGAATCTTAATGGTCGGCAGCAGGCGATACGAGGCGGTGGCGACGGGGGAAAACTTGGCGTGGTCGGCGCCGATGCCCTTGTGCATGTGCATGGACAGGTTGATGGTCTGCATGGGCCGCATCTTGGCGATGAGAATGTCCGGGTTGACGGGGGCGATGGCGTCGGCGCCGGAAAAGTACCGCCCCTGCTCGCCCATGGGCGCAAAGACAATGTCGCGGGCGTAGACGTGTGCGTGATGGTACGCCTTGGTCGGATCCGTCTCGCCCGGCGCGGCCTCGGCGTTGGCCGTACACGTCACGTTGAGCTCGAGGCGCACCGTGTCGTAGTCGAAGCCGCCGGCATTATCGTCATCATCACCGCCGTCGGTGGGCTTCTTGTGCCACTTGAGAAAGTCGAGCAGGCCCTCGCGGCCGCCCTTGAACGGAATCAGGCCCAGACGGTGCGCCAGCACCTCGTCCTGAATCACCGACGTGTTGTTTTCGATGAAGACGTTTTCGATGGCGAGCGTGGGGATCTCGGCAATCAGGATGCGGCGGAACGCGTTGGCGATGGAGGCATCGAGGCCGACGAGCGAAAAAGAGGCGTCGAACTGCTCGTTTTGGTGAAAGTTGACGGAAAAGTCGGACTGGAAGCGCTCGATGGTGAAGGCGGCGTCCTCGCCAGGGACATGGCCAGGATATTCGATGGAGCTGATATTGGACACAGTCTCCTTGTTGATATTCACAGTCTATCATTCATAATACATGGTCAGCTGTGAGGATTCTTGCTGTAGTCGTTGCGCTACAGCTCGCATCGATGGCTTCGAGTTTTTCCCAAGAGCTGCTTAGTTGCAGCATTGCCGTCATCACAGCCGTCGCAATGCAGAAAAAAGAATGAACACGTACTCTTCGACGCTCCAGCTCCTCGGCATCGGGCGCACTGCGCCATGCTGCTTGTTGCGAGGGAGCCATGGTGTGCGAACTGGCTTGAATGCAAGTTTGCAATTTGCGGCAGCTGGAAATTTTTTGGCTGCCCCTCCAAAAAGTTGCAGTTGCCGACTTCTGGGGACGTGCTGCGCTCCGCCAACACCCTATCCTTTTATATAACAACCAGGTAAGACAAGAACCCTTATGAATCGAAATCCCGCTAATAACTTGGTCGAATTGCCCATTTAGATGGCAAAAAGAGATACCATCTCTCGAAAGGTTGAGCAACGAGCTAGGAATTTCGTCGAAAGCAAAAAAAACATGGACCTACGGGGATTTGAACCCCGGACCACTCAATAATCAACCTATAATAAGTCGCCGCAACGGTGCGGATCGAGGATCATACCCCTAGACCACAGGCCCAGATTTTGCCAAATAGTCGCTAATCTGGTCCTAGGAGCCAATACCAGTCTTTGACCCCATTCAGGTCTAGTTCCACCAGCTTTCAGTCTGTATAATCCATTTTAATACAGCTCTAATTTCTTGGCTACTAGCATGACGACAAGTTGGCATCCTAATACATTTGTAAATAGCTTCGCTTGCCCGATGTACTCGTTACTGCCAGCGTTTCACCAAGTCCAATCAGATAGAAGGGTTGAATATTCAATCACTAGACAGTGCCATAGACAAGCAAACATGAGCACATCGCAACAAGTGTATAAAATTCCTACTATAATCCGCTAATCCGAGGATTTGTATTATCCTGTTGTCTAAACTACAACGCGTGAAAAACTCCAATTCGCGTCAGTACATGCTATGATTGTATTATTCAACATCCTCCATGTTCCAGACGTTGACTCCACGCTTCTCCACGCTGCCCCGGAGCTTCTCCAGTACCGCTTGCCTCCTGGCTCTCTTATCCATAAGATCGCCTTTTTCCTCCTTGCTGAAGCCGCTGAGCTTCTTCCTCGGCGGCGTCGCGCGCACCGACTGGCCGAACAACAGACCGCCGTTGGACGAGATGCTCTGACGCACTGTGCGCGATGGCGTCAACTCTGGCGAGAGCACGCGGCTGCGTCGGGCCTGCTGTGGCGTCATCGGTGATTCTTCGCGGCCCACGGAACCCAGTCTCATCTTGCGTAGCTGAGTCTCCAGGACATCAACATCGCCACTGCGCTTCTCCGCCATGGTGGTCATCTTGTGAATGGTGCGGATCACAGCGTCAACCGTGTACCCGTGCCCTGCCGCCTTGCCTGAAGTACCCGACGCGGAGGCGATGCCTGCTTTGAGTAGCGTAAGAGCTTCCTCAGCATCGGCCAGCAGCTTCGTAAAGTTGGTGTATTCGCGGCGCAACTCATTCTGCTGGGCGGCTTGCTCTGCGCTGAGTGGAAGTGACCGGGCAACATCTGCCTGGTCGGGGTCCATTCGAGCGAGGATAATTCTCTTCAGATCCTCCTGCTTGGCACGCAGCCGATGCATGTCCTTAGCCAGCTCCTGGCAAGCTTCAAGCTTTCCGGGAAGATCTTGGACCCGCGCACTCTCAAGGTTTACTTGAAGCTCCCCCGAAAGTACCTCCTCTAAGTCATCTGTCTCGCAAAGAACCCAGTCATCAGCAACTTCAAGATCCGCCATACTGCGAGGTCCTTCACCGTGGGTTTCGCGGTGTCCTCGCGTGAACGACTTGATGGCTCGGGCATTTAGGCCAAGAGTGTCAATCATAGAGTTGATATCGCGGTACACAGCCTCAACTTGTGCAGGAATGCTATCCTCTGCTGGAGGAGCCACGTTCGAATGGGCAATAAATTCATCCAGTACAAGTGTGGGCTCGACCTCTGAAGACAGGATCTTTTGGATTTCTTCATCCTCCTCGTCAACAAGTGGCTTCGCCTCTGCTGCTTCCTGCTGCTCGCGGAGCTTTCGCTGCTGAGCCAGGAACGAATCGCTGCTCTCTTGCTGGCGACTCGTAATGGACTGAGCGAGATGTGATTGAGTGTTTTTATGTCCAAGAATCTGCGAAGCCATGCCAGGAGCACTGACAGATCTTGAAGTCTCAGAGCGGATAACGCGATTTGGAATAGCACCGCGCAGAGGACTAGGTGATCGAGGGCTTGCATTGTTCTTCGGTTTGCCGAAAAGAGGCGCATTGTGAGCCACTTCACCGAAAAGAGGCCGGCTAGCATTCTGTGCAGGCTGTGCTGTCGCGGGAGTCGTGCTTGCCATTCCACCAAAGGAGCTCTGAGGCGTAAGACCGGGTGTCTCTACAAGACCGGTAGTGCTTGGGCTGAGATCTTTGGCAACATCAACACCGCTTCCCTCCGACTCGGCGTAATCGTCCTCTCCTTCGACTTCTTCTACGTTGTCGTCCTCTCTATCGTTATCCTCTTCATCATCGAAGTCGCTATCGTCAGAGTCGGGTGGGGGCGGACCCGTTGGTGCCACAAACGCTGGTGTTGGCCCTGTTGGCTTAGTTGACTTAAATACCGATGTCTCCCCGGAAGGAAAAGCTGGCGCTCCTTTCCCAATTTTCGGTGCCGGGGTGAAAGAGGGCAATGATAGAGATTCGGCGGACTTTGTGGACTTTTGTCCAGGGAATGGAGGCAGGGGAGCAGCTTCGGCCGCCTTTGCTGTCTTCTTCGCTCCAATTGGGGGCAGAGGTGCATCTTCAGCGGGGCTTGCTGTCTCTTTTGAGGGAAATGGAGGCAACGGCGCTTCTTGGGCGGGCTTTGTTGTTTTTGGTCCCGGGAAAGGCGGGAGTGGCGCAGGGTCGGCTGTAGTCTTGTCCTTCGGCGCCAACTTGAACGGAGGCAACGGGGGCTCCTGGACGGGCTTGTCCGAAGGCTTGGTGGACTTTGGCGCGACCAAAAAGGGGGGGAGAGGGGCCTCCCCTGGCTTCGTTTTCGCTGAAGGGGCGAAATCAAACAGTTGGTTAGTGGAACTTGTGGAGGCAGAGGATGACGAGGACACACCCGAAGGAAACGATACTTTGCTAGTGGCGTCGGGAGGCAGCGGTGCTTCGAGCTCCTTCTTCGCAGGCTGCTCCGTCTTGGGAGCAGCTGAAGTCTGGGAAAAGATACTAGGAGCTGGCGTGGGCTCATGCGAGTCCTTCTTGGGGCCAAACAGACTGCCTCCAGAGAAAGAACCGCCGAGCTTTGTGGGCTGTCCGAAAAGAGATGTGCCCGGAGCTGGCGAGGTGGCATCCCCAAACCGAGTTGGCGCCGGGGTACTAGCCGGGGTCGTCGATTCTTGAGTGGATCTGGTCGCAAAGATTGATTTTGGAGGTTCAGGTGCCTGTGGCGCGGCGTCATCATCGCCCATTTCATCGTCCTTGGCGATGACATTGGAAGAGTCCGCGCCATTACCAGCGCCTGTCAGCGCCGATCCGAACGCACTACTAAACATCGATCCAGAAGCTACGGGCTGGTTAACATCTTCCTTGGCCGATGGATCCGGCTTGAACGAGCTCTCGAGCTTGAAGGGCGTGGAGCCAAATACGCTTCCACCAGGCTTGTCCTTAGGTGTGAAAGGGCTATCGACAGCCAGAGTCGTGGGAGCAAAAGGATTACTTGCTGGTTTGGCGGCGCCGCTGCCAAAGACGCTCGTACCGGCTTTATCATTTGAAGCGGCCGCAAAGCCACCAGTGCTTTTAGCAAAGCTTGAGAAGCCACCTGAAGCAGGAGACGTGAGGCTAGCTCCGTTGTCATTCGAACCTGTTGCACTTCCAAACGGGCTTTGATTGTTCTTGTTGGCAAAGCTGCCGAAGCCCGACTGTCCAAATGCAGGCGTGGAGTTGCCGCCGCCAACATTCCAGGGCGAGGTTCTCATTCCCAGCTGGGACGACTGGCCAAAGCCAATTGATGAGGGTTTTCCGAAAGCAGGCGCCGGTGTCGACGGTGCGTTGCCGAAACTGCTCTGCCCAAACGCGGCACCTCCTGTCTGCGACGGCGTAGTAGTGGCTGCGGCTCCGGAGCCCCAGGGTGAAGTATTCTGTCCCAGGGCGGAAGCAGAGCCAAATGCTGGCGCCGCAGGTGTAGTAGATCCAAACGCCGGTGCGGCTGGTGCAGTAGAACCAAAGGCAGGGAGCTTTCCGGGAGCAAATGGAGAGGTCGCGGGTTTCGGAGTGGCTGGAGGCGCCATGGCAGTCGAATCAGCGGCAGCAGCAAGACCAGGGTAGGTGGTTCCCTGTTTGATCGAATCCGTATATACAAGCCACCAAGCACAGAGAATACCTTCATGCGTCAGTATCCAAAGTCCCGGAAGCGGGCTTGGTGATTCCGTAATTTCCTCGTCCGAAGGGATCGGCCGGTATACCTTCTCTTTACTTGACAGATCCAGGCAAACACCGATTGGCGTGGAATCGTCCATTGAATCCGTCATTGGAAGTGTTGGGCGCCTCGTATCATCCAGAAGCTCCGTCGTTGTAAACACGCCTGTAATCTGGTCCGCTGGCCAATCATTGGCGAGTGCCTTTTTGGATCGAGTTAGCAGACCGACGTCGGTAGAAGCTGTCGAGGAGACCATGAGCAGTTCTTGCAAGTCCGGATCAAAGTTGCGCAGACGCAGGATAGTGTGGTGAGGCGTCTTTTCGGAGCCAAATGGCTCAACGGGATCGGCAAGCTTTCGGAACTGGAATGACGAAGGAGGCTCTCGGGTGATGATGTGATATACAGAGGCTGACGGAGAGTCGCTAGTAGAGTGTATAGCCAAGAAGACATGATTCTCGAGCCAGGTGAGAGAGGAGACGTGACAGTCTCCGAGACTTGGAGGCTTGGGGATTTCCGCCTTGCCCTGTCCTTCAGGCGTCATCTGGTGGATGGATCCGTCGCCGAGGCCCGCGCAGAGCTGTTTCCCCTTGGCGCTCCAGCTGATGCAGCTGACATGCGACTTGAGCGCGTTGCTGAGCTGTCTCTCACGCAGGTTCGCCATGAAGAGCTCCCCCGACTGCGTGACGATGGCGCATAGCTCCGCCTTCTCGGCGGTCGGGTTGGGCGCGAGGGCGCGGAGGGCCTGGCCGCCGGTGGGCAGCTCAAATGCCGCGCTCGTCGAGCCCTGCAGCAATGCCTGCACCTCGTAGACGGCGAGGCCGCCGCCCGACTCGGCCGATAGCAGTAGGTAGTTTTCGTCGGCGGTAAAGGCGAGCTGCGAGATGCGCATGCTCATGGGCAGCTTGAGCTGGGGCTCGTAGCCGCGCACGTCCGAATCGCCGTCCTTGGGCGCCTCAAAGGCCTTGCGAATGGACTCGGTCGTGGCGAAGGCAACGTAGTCGGGGCCCGCCGCCGCGGCCAGTCCCCTCTTCGGGGCGATGCTGAGGAGCGAGGCGGTCAACGGCGGTGGTTGGGACCATGAACTCGTCAGGCCGACTTTGGCGTCGCCCGCAACAGTCTGGAAACCAAGAGCCTGAAAACTATCGTGTCAGTAACAAGGATGGATGTAGAATGTTCCATCAATGACGAGCCGACTAGGGATCATAATGAAAACATTAACAAATATCAGTAGCATACCTCTGTTTGAATGGTAGGCAGAGGCTGCCCATCAACTGCGGCACCGGCATTGCCGCCTCCGCCCATTGCACCCTGGGAGAAACCGCCAAAAGACATTTTCTGTGAGCTTTTGAGTAAACAAGCCTGACAGTGTGCGCGGCGCATGAGGTGGTCGATGTAACCAGCCAGCTCTTCTTTGCCCAGCTGGTGGCAGTGCCAAGACACGCCAGCTGCAGCAGTTTCGGAAGCGCTGAAAAAGGATTAAATTAATCGTTCGGTAGTTCGGAACGCGTCGGTATCTTGAGGAAAGAAGCGAGGTCGAAAGAACGCCGGAAAACGGCTTCAAAAGGGTCGTGGTGCGCGGCTGCCGTGAACGCGATGGGAATCGATAGGCAGAAATGGAGACCTGGGAAAATGTTGGAAGCTCTCCCGATTGCTGGTCGACCCTTGCACAAGCCCAGTGCGCCGCCTGGCGTTACTTTGGTGCCGTACCGTTATAGTTTGGCCTGTTGGGCTGAGTGAATCCCCCAATTGACGGTGAATTCTCCCACAAAGTTACCGAAGATTGTGATATATCAATGAAATGGTCTTTTAGATAATATTCATGAAACTGCATTCACTGCTGCCCGATCTCTCTGCCGCATACTCACAGCGTATTGTGACAGTCCGTCTGTTACGGTCAAGCTAGCAGTCACGTGCAGCGTCTGGAGATCCCTGCAAGCTGCGACGACTGCTGCAACCTGGGGGATTTTGGCCAATCAGCAACGCGCAAGGCTGGGAGCTTCCCAGACGACCGTCTGCGGTGCGGCGCGCACCTTTTAGCCTCGTCATCAGCTCCTGCCTTGGAACACTCATACCCAGCATAGCATTCGCTCCATCTCTCAACCCTTTGGAGCATCAACCGTTCCCAATTCGAACCCATCATCCACGGACCAGCTCGGCCTCGACACTAGTTTCCAGATTCTCTGCCGCCTTTCGCATCCCGCAACCGATAGTAGAATTATACGCAAACGCCCTTTTGGAATTCAGAGAGCTTTCCGCGTTGGCTTCCCGCGCTGCGTTTAGTCACAACGATGCCCGGCTTCGACTTTACCAACTACAACCGCAACGCGGCGCTTCATTCGCGCGGCGTGCCTCTGCCCAAGGCCACGAGCACCGGCACGACCATTGTCGGCTGCATATATGATGGCGGTGTCGTGGTACGTTGACAGGTTCCCCTCTCCCTCCAGCCTCTAACATGATCCTCTCCCAGATTGCCGCCGATACACGCGCCACGTCTGGTCCCATCGTCGCCGACAAGAACTGCGAGAAGCTGCACTACATCACGCCGCAGATTTGGTGCGCGGGTGCCGGCACTGCCGCCGACACCGAGTTCACCACGGCCCTCATCTCGTCACAGCTGGAGCTGCACTCTCTCTCGACGGGCCGCAAGCCCCGCGTTGTCACCTGCATGACCATGCTCAAGCAGCACCTCTTCCGCTACCAGGGCCACATTGGCGCCTACCTCGTCGTCGCCGGCTGCGATCCCACCGGCACGCACCTTTTCACCGTTCACGCCCACGGTAGCACCGACAAGCTGCCCTACGTCACCATGGGCAGCGGCTCCCTCGCCGCCATGTCCGTCTTTGAGACCCAGTGGAAGCCTGACCTGACCAAGGACGAAGCCATCAAGCTCACCAGCGACGCCATCCTCGCCGGCATTTTCAACGATCTCGGCTCCGGCTCCAACGTCGACGTTGCCGTCATCACGCAGGAAAAGACGACGCTCCTGCGCAATTTTATCAAGCCCAACGAAAAGTCCGCCAAGCTGCAGAGCTATGTCTTCCCCAAGGGCACCACCAATGTTCTCGACGAGCGCATCATCAAGAAGAATGAGATTGGCAGATACATCACGGTCCAGGAGGTACCTTTGGAGGGAGACCATATGGAAGTTGACACGTAGAGCTGTAAACGCATTCCAAGTGTTGGCAAGAAAGGATGGGGAGCTGTGATGACAACCATGATATGTGATTAAATACAAGGAGACTTTGCTGTAACAATATCACCGTTTTGATCCCAATTACCGAGTTGGCATGTTAAATTGTTTATATGAAGAAGTGGATCACTTAATCAATTCGGTTGTTCAATATATTGCATGGGCCGAATAGAAGAACGCACAGGCCTACGGATATCTAGAGGTTGGTAAGGGGTATTGGGTAGCTATTTGCCATGTGCTGAGCAAGATGATGAATGCAAGAGGTCAATGACATGGTATATTCTGTACATAATGTGACACAAGATATGAAAACTGTTGACTGACAGACCAAGCATTCGATCGCCGACATGGAAGAAAGAGCAGGTGCTGTAGAAAGAGGTGGCATCTAAAGCAACCAAAAGGGTTGAATATGCCCCCAAGTGGGAGCAGAAGAAGCGTGTGGTATATAATGGGGGAAAAGTGACCATCCGAGGTTAGTAGCGATTGAAACAATTTTAAAGAGCCGATCGCGCCCATAAAACTCCAATGTCGATCATGCCGAAAAAAATGGATGGAAAAATAGGCGTAGACTAGAAGATGCGAATGAAAAGGGTGAAATGCTGATCGAGATTTTTTTTTCATCATCATGACTGCTTGTAGGCCGATTCCCACTGTTGATTGCGATGGTGTTATTATGACGTTTTACTCAATAGAACGTTGCTTCAAGCCAAACATGGTTCGTGCTCTCGATCTGCTTCGTATCTTTTTGGCGTCTTTGGCGGTATCATCGTTGTACTTGGCCTTGTGAATCCTGGCACTTTGTTAGGACAAAACGAAACTGTAACTGTAGCCAGTGAGATCTTGACATACCAGCTATTGCCAACCATGCTCATACCCTTGGTTTCGGCAAGTCTGTAAAATTTGGCACTCTTCTTGAGGTTCTTTTTGCAGCCGACACCTTGGGCGTAGCAGAAGCCGGCCTCGGCAAGAGCATCAACATCGCCCCAGTCTATGAATCTGTTAGTGTCACTTTGTTTTGAGTCCGAATCAGAAACTTACTGCCTGCGATTTCGAAACATCGGAGAGCAAGAGCCTTGTCTTGCTCAATGCCCCAACCATTCATGTGACTGACTCCAAGCTCGTAGATACTAAGGGCAAACTGCGCCTTACGCGCTCGCCGTTGGATAACATCTACGTGCTTCCCCTCTTTGGCGTGGTCTTCGTCGTCGGCAATCTCGACACTAGCATGTTCGGCAGCCTTGCGAAGCCACTCAACGCCTTCCCGTTGGCTGGGCCGCATTCCCCAGCCGTGGCGACAGGCAAGGGCGTAAAGTAGCATGGCAGTAGGATTGTGTTGCTTGGCAGCGAGTCGCAAATGATAAGTTGACTCCTTGAGTGATCCATTCTCGTGCAATTGGACACCCTTTTCCAAATGGTCTTCAGCTGTCAACTCCGGTAAAGAAGATGAAAAGGACGTTGCTGTGGGGGGTGGTCGAACGGTGCCAGCACTAGCGGATGTCAGAGTAGTAGATACGGGCGTTCGACCACGTGCATCGTTGAGATTTAATTGTAAAGTTCGGCCACGAGCGACTTCCTCTGAGCGGCGAGCGACATCGACGGAGGGCCGGCTCGAACTCGGAGATGGGTAACCCGCAGGACCTAGTCTGGCAATGTCCAAGCTCGTCTTACCCGCATCGAAAGAAGGACGGGCAATGAAGCTTGACGCATCGTCTCCCATGAATCTCGCCGATGAACTAGAAGGGCGAGTTGGTGGGGAAGGCGGCGCGCCTGATAGCTTGCGTGGATCTGAAGTTGAAGGTGTGAGAGGATATGTTTCGGGCGGTTCTGATCTCTGGACAGCTTTTCCTCGCGGCAGAGTGAATTTTGAGTATATATATGACTGGCCAGTGCCTTTGCCGTCATCCACTTGCTGATCGAGGAATGCCTCACTATACATGCTAACCGGGGTATGGGCATCGTCGGCCAAATAGAATGAGGGCTGGCTATCCGAAGAGGCTTGTCTGGAAGGCAGGTCGAAGGAAGGGGTACCAGCGCGACTAAGTGGGCGAGAAAAGTTGAAAGAAGGACGAGGAAGGCCGGAGGAGTCAGAGGCCACGGAGGGGGATCTCTGGAAGCTGTTTGGGAGAGGTCCCGGAGCGGCAAAGGCGCTACTTGCGGAGGATAGTTTGCGTGTTGTTGTGGAATGAAAAGAGCTCGCAGGAGTGCTTGTAAAGTCATCATCTATCGAGGCCGGGGGAGAGGATTTGATGCTTGATGTTCGCTTGGCCATGAAGGGAGGCCTGGGAGGAACAAGGCCAGTGTCTTCGAAAGACGGACGTTGTCTTTCGGGAGAAACTGCGAGCTGGTTGGAAGGAAAGGCGCCAGGAATATTTCGAACTGGTGATTTTTCTGATCGTTTTTCGAATTGCGACTGAGTGTCGCTTTGGATGGGGGATGGGGAGCGGGTACGAGCTCCGAAGAAGCTATCTGTGCCGTCGGGGATGAGTCGCTGGCGGCCGCGAGGCATTTCGGGAAAAGCTCCTGGCATGGGAGGGGCATCATCGAGATTGGGCTGGATGCGGCTCATGCGCGGGTGCATGGAAACGGGCCGGTCGCAGGCTTCGAAAGCATCCTCGAACTCAGTCTTGAGGCCGACGGAGTCGCTGGCGCTATCAGGAGAAAGGGCGGGGTCCGTTGGAGGTTCGTGGGCCATGGATCGAAAGTAGTCAGATCGGCCCTGTACGACCAAAGGGCTTTGGAGAGTGAGAGGCGGTAGTCGGCTGACCCTGTTGCCGTCCTTGTCGCCATTTTGAAGCTGCTTGGCGAGAAGGCGACTCTGGAGAGCAAAGGCGTCGAGTGGGGAGAGCTCCGGGGGGGCCTCACCAGCAATGTGCAAGCGCGGGGAGCGAAGGGGCCTGGAGGCACTGGAAATGCCAGAGGCGTGCGAGGTTGACCGCAGGTCCAACAGATTTGGGCGTTTGTCGGACATGGTGAGAGGCTTGGCCGTTGGCCAAGGCGTTGCTCGCGAACCGGCGCAGAGACGAGCGAGGTGATTCGGGCAGGCTCACAGCAGTATTTCGGACTCGTTCTCGAGAAGGATATTAGCGGCTCAGAAGAGAGGAGACGAGTAGGGAGTCAAAGGGTTCTCCATGTAGCGGACGGGGCAAGAAACGATGGTGTCGTCGAAAGCAGGTAGATGTGAGGTCTCAATGGGAGGTCTGAGAGACGCTATTAACAAAGAGACACCACGTAATGACGCGGGGCTTGGAGAAGAAAGGAGCGTGGAGCGAAGAGAAGAAGTTTTCGGTTGAAAGACGAGGGACCAAGGCAGTTGGACAACGCAGTGGCCCAAGTCAGAAGGAGGTTCTCCTAGGTCGAGGGTTGACGGGCGGGTGAGGCATGCGGAGACGTAGGTAGTCGGGGGAACCTAGATTATTTGCGGGTGCGAAGGACGAGCTGTCGAAAGTATGAAGGGAGTATGGTGGACCGGGGTATGCAGAGAGATGGATTTCTGTAGCGAAGGCGAAGAAACAAAAGGAAATGTATTGACAGAGGCCAGCGAAAGGTTAGGCAAGCAGTAGGGAGAGCGAGAAGTTCCAACGAGGAACGAGTTGGGAGTTAGCCCGGGGCGTTGGTGTTGGCGTTGGCGTTGGGGATTTGGTGGTGCAACAGCGGTGCAAGTGGGCGCAGTGCGGTGGTGCAGCAGGTGCAGACAGGAGCAGCCTGGGGGACATTGGGGGGGGGACAATGGCGCTGCCAACTTTGAACAGGGGACCAAGCGGCGTGACAAGGGGGCTAAATGGGGGTACCTGCACTAGCCTCTAGGAGGTACGCTAATTATTTAGTAGGTAGGTACCTATTAGCAGGCACGGAGTACCTAATAATCAAGTTTTCGTGTTATTTTCAAGATCTTTATCATAAAGAAAAAATTACATGAAACCAGCGGGGTAGCAATCAGCAAGTCGCGGTCATGGGAAAATCGTGTTCACCGTAGTACAAGGCAGACTGATATGGATTGTCACCGTTGATGGACAGAGACACAGAGACTACCTACCTAGTTGGGCACAGGCAGCTTCCGTTTGGGCAGAGGACTTTTGGGCCTTGTTTAGTGGGTTACCTGTGCGGGAACCAACTAGGAAGGGAGCCAATTATTATGGCCCAATCACCTCACCTCTGTACAAAAACTGGTAGGACAATTCTCGAGGGCATCATCACAATCCAAGCCACAGAACATGTTTTTTTCTTTTTTATTTCCCCAGCTCATCACTTCGTCTGCCGTCGTGCATGGCCGATGCGTCACCGCAGCCCCACCTGGAACGAAAAGGGTAAAAGGAAAAAAGGAAACAAGGGACGCTGCTGCCAACGAACACACTCGACTCTCACTCTAGATTTCCTGTTGCGAGCTAACTAGGTATGTATGCGCATGCCGTTTGTCTTTTATTATTCCCTTTCGTAATGATAAAAAAGCAAACTCCTAGGCCCATCGCTGGCTGCTCCCGTCCCACCTCGGCTCAGTCGCAATCTGGATACGAAGTACGCACATGCCCTCGCCCGGCATCCACTGGGCCTTGCGGACCTATTAATAAAATAGACCGACAGGGGCTTGTCCATCTCAATCTCACTCAAAAGCACTTGCCACTTGCCAGCCCCCGAAACCTGAAAAGGCTGGTTGGTCCTGGCCGTCTCCAGTATCATAACACTACGGAATAATAATTACAGAATACTAATCCGTACAACCAGATTCATCATCAGCGTCGTCTCTTTGTCACTCTTGTGCTAAAAGTAACTCACACGCGAAAATCATGGGCAAACCTGTCTGAGCTCGTATTTTCAGAGAAGCACCCTCCTCCTGCAACTGGTTGATTTGCGACAATACAATCACTAGTCTAACATGCCCTTGTTCCTCTCATATGGCTACAACGATTCATGAAACGATTCATAAACAGTCTTCTCTGGCCAAACCTGTGCTCCTGTCAACGCCCCCTGCTCATGCAAAAAAAAAAAAAAAAAAAAAAAAAAAAAAAAAAAAAAAAAAATGCAGCCTTGCGAGTGAACCCAGGGGAAAACCATCAATCACTCTGCAGCTACGCCGCGCACACAGCCTCGCATGACAACACTAAGGAACAAAAATCGAACAAGAAGTCTGCAAATCAATGCAATGCAATGCATCGAATCATCTTGCTTCTCTCATCCTTCAACTTATCCTGACATCCCTCATCGCATGCACAAACACTGCCTGCACCAGATGCACCCCCTGAATGCCTTTGTCCCCACACTTTACCTACTGTAACAGCAATTAATCGATTTACAGAACTTGACTGTCACGTCGCCAAAGTAGTTTACACATGTTTGGATTTTTCCCTTCTTCTTTCTTTTCCTTACTTTTCCCTTCTCCCCATCACTCAAGTCTCGTTTATATGCCACTCGCTTCCCATGCACACACCATACACTATTACCCCTGTTTTTTTGTACCGGTATCCACTTAGCTCGTGACTAGTAACTAATCAAGTACTGTGGAAATAAGAAAAGCGGGCGAAAGGGACTTTATATAGATTTTTCTATAATATATTATATATTCTAGATAAATATATAATAAAATCTCTTTATATAAGAGGTATCTACTTATAGTTAAATATTATAATTTATATTTAGATTTTATTTTAACTTACTATAAGACTAGATAGCTAGGATTACTAGAATCCCTGCTAAGTGACTTGTACCCCGTATCGTAGCTAACATTAGTAGGGACTTTGCAGTCCATCCACAGTGGGCCGGCACAAAAAAACAGGGGTAATAGTGTACTTACAAGAGACGCGCTAAATACGTCTTGACGGTCTTGTCCAATACGCACGTATACATACAACATACACACTCGGGCCAGCGCAGGTGAAACATGCTTCCTCCCTTGTCACTCCCGTGCCCGCAATTCCCCAGTTTCACAAGTCAAGATAGCGGGCCGTTACTTTTAAATAGTCCCCGTCAAAGGTAGTGCGACAAAGTTGAAAAAAAGGCATCTTGCTTTCCCCTCCAAGTACTGATAGACCAGCGACAGTGGAAAACCCCAAGACATGTACAGAATGACAGTCACAAAAGCACTAATTAGGCACATAACATGCCTGTCTATATCCTGCCTCTCGCTAACAACACTCTGAACTCCCCTTGCAGCGCACGACGGCTCTCATGCATCAGCTCTCAACTCCACAACCCTCGGCCTTAAAATCTAGCTCGCTCAAGACGAGAACAATACCAGTTATGCCAAAACTTGAAAACAAAAAACGCCAAATTCTCGAAACGCTGCAACAACTCTTCCTCCCCCAAATTTTTCCTTGAAACAGAAAACGCAATTCCCTATTTGCGCCCCTCAAAGGTTCTTGGATCGAATCTTCTTCAGCCTCGTCGCGCCCTCGAACAGGCCGCGGTCGACGGCGGCCGCAACTGTCAGAGTACCGCCAACGACAGCACAGAGACCGGCGATGAAGCCAAGGAAGCTCTTGCCCTGCTCCTCGCGATTGATGACCTTCATAGGTGAAATGTCCTATAGAGTATTAAATCTGCGTTCGTCTATTCAAATGCTCGTAGATTGTTGTGACTTACATATGAAAAGAAGACACCTGGAATGCCACCTCTAGAGTGAAGACGCTCGGCGTGGCCCTCAGCAGCGTCATCGCCCCCCGTGAGACTTCTCTTGTGGCTCGTCACAGAGTACTGGTGTGTCTCGACGCTACCGTCACTGTTCATCGCGTGTGACATCTTCTTCCAGCCCAGAGGAAGAAAAGACGTCGGCACAATCTTGACAAAGTACATGAAATTGTAGTTGGGATCGTCGGTGAGCTGCTTCGTGTTATCCAGCGGGTTGGCGTGGTGGTTTGTCCACGGTGTGGCACCCTTGCCCATCTTCTTGACGACTGCCTCGGGCAGCTGCGGACCGAACCGCAGGTGGTGAATGTAGTGTGTGAAGTCGTGCTTCTTGTCGTCCGTCGTCTCCCAGTAGTTCTTGAGGTCGTGGACGTGCATATTGCCGTTGCTGAAGCTGCGGCCAGGCGCCAAGTGGAAGTTGCCCACAACCTTATTCACCTGCAAGAGGCCGTCGATGCGGCAGCCTTCGTGGCGCTGCTCCTCCAGACGCTCGGCATAGTGCTCGCGCTCGCACTGCTCAAAAGCCTTGCCGTCGCCAAAAGCCCACGACACCTGGGCGTACGCCTCGCGTATCTCCTCGCACGTGTTGCAGCAGCCGGCCTTCTTGACGTTGCTCGGGGCGGGTGCGCCGCCGCAGTCGCCGCAGTAGCTGGGGTCGAGGTGCTCCGCAGCATCATTATGCAGGTCCAGCGAGCTCACGTCAATGACGCCGCCGCCTTCGGCTTCAGGACGGAGACGGACCTTGTGCACCCCGTGGGCGACGCCGTGCTGCTGCTCGCCAGACACATCCATAACATCGAGGGTCAGGAGCTCGCAGGGCACGCGGGGAAATGTAATGTTGAGGTGAATGTCCATGCGCTCGCCTATAGCACCACTCGTGTTAGTCGCATAGCAGATGGGCGGTTTTGTTTCCATTTGCGCAACTCACCTCGTCCCTGGTCAACGACGAGCTCAGGGCGAATGGCAATGGTTCTGTAGTCGGCCCATTCCCCCCAGACAAGGAAGAGAACGACGAGAAGGGAGACAATAGTGACTATTCCGCCGCTTGTTGTTCGGATTCGAGCCTCATCGACCGTCTTGGTAAAGGCGTCGAGCCTCGTGAACCTCGACTTGGCGGCCATGTTGAGGGAAGCTTAAGAGGCCAAGGATCTCGATCTAGAAGCCGCTGCACGATGCGGCAGACTCGTGCCGAGAGAAAAGGCGATGCCCGTAGAAAATTCAGCAATGACTGGTAGAATACCGTTTCGATTGACCTCGATGGCCAGAGTCAAGGAGGATGGCAATGGTTGGTGAAAAAGGCGTCGAAGTGCGGCGAGGTGTAATAACAGGTAAGAGCCCCAAAATGATTAAGGCCACAGTCGCAAGTAAAAGGCGCTGGCTGCCACGGGTCCACCGCGCTGCCTTTTGGTTTCCTTTTCTGGGCGGGAAGCGCTCCACCAGGTCTCACTTGGACGCAGGGTTGGAAATGCTCCGGACCAGTGAGTGAGTGACTCCTACTCACTCCGCTACCCCTAGAGTAATAAATAGACTAGTAACTAGTTACTAGTCTATACTAAATAAGTAGTAAGTAACTTCTTACTAGTCTAGGGGCTATAGAGTTATAAATAAGTTAAGTCTAATCTACTTTTATATAAGTATAAGTAACTAATAAAGATTAATAGGTATTATAATTAAGTATTAATAACTAAGTAGTATTAAATTAAAAATTTCTTTTAAATTTTTATAAATTATATATACTTATTTAATATTAAAAACTAAAAACTAAAATTAATTATATATTTTATAAATTTAATAATAAATTATTTAGTAATTAGTTTAAAAATATTTATATTTTATTTAGAGTATTACTATTTATATAGATTAATTTTATTATTTATATAGATATAACACTACTACTACTAATAGGTAAAATAGGCTAGAAAAAGTAGTTACTATAAGCTTAGAAGGGTAATAACTCTTAAAATTAAAAAGAAATACATTTTTAATTAAATTCGTAAGCGTTAAGAGCCTCTACGAGGAGGCGGCGGCGGCAGCAGCAAGTGTCTTTTATAGTAGATAGGCAGAAAAATAGAGATACCTAGGTACCTTTAGAAATCCACTAGTACTACTACTTATAAATTATCTATATAAATAGTAAAATAGTTCTATATAAATAGTAATACTCTTTATTTATTTTAATAATAATTAAATTCTATAATTTATTTTTTTCTTTAAGAACTTTAAAAATATTAAATATTATATAAATATAATTTTAATAATTTAAGTTCTTTTAATATAATTTTAGTAGTTTTTTTAATATAATTCTATAGTTTTATAATTTATTATATATTAATAAAAAGAAGTATAAAATATTTATATAAAAATATAAAATATAATTAAAAATAAATTTATTAAGATAATATAAGATTTTATATTTATAAAATAATTATATATTATTTATAAGATTATTATTATAATTATTATAAATATATTTATAATTTATAATTATTTTTTAATATTTTACTTTATAATATTAAAAAAAGAATTATTTATAATAATATTAAATATATTTTTATATAAAATAGATAAGAATTTATATAAGTTTATAATATAATAATATATATTTATTATAATATAGTTAATAATTTTTAATTAATAAAACTTTAATAAATAAAGAAAAGAAAAAAAGCTATTATTTAATTTTATATTATAGTTTTATAAAATATTATAATATATATAATTAATAAAATTTTCTTTTAATTTTTAAAAAAAATAAAAAAATATTATTATAAATAATATTAAATTTAAAAGCTAGTTTCTATAATAATAGTTATTTATTATATAATTATAATATTTATAAAAAATAAGAAAAAGTTTTTATTATTAAGCCCCTTTTATTAGTTAAAAGTAATTATAATACCTTTAAAAAGTTTTTACTAAATTAAGAAATATTATATTATTATAAGAAAATATATATTCTTATTTTAGAAAATCTACTAAAACTACTAAATTTAATTAATTTAATAAGATAACCTTTATTAATTATAAATTACTAAGTATTTTTAATATAATTACTAAATTAATAAATTAAAAGATTATAATTAATTTAATAAAAAAGTTATATTATATTTTTAAATAGAATCTCTTCTTTATTTAAAAAAGCCTTACTTTTATTAATTAGATTATTTTAATATATATTATATAAGTTCTTTTATAATTTTTATTTTAGAAAATAGTAATAAGTTTATTTTTATTATTATAATTATTACTAAGGGAGAAAGTGGCTAAAACACATAAAGTATCTACTATCACCTATAAGGCTATTAGACTAGTTTATAATACTAATAGAAATATAGTCCCTCTAAGGGTTTTATATATATATAAAGTATTTATTAACTCCTAATTAAGAGGTTAATATTATAAAAAATATATAGTATTAAATAAGGGCTTAAATAATTAGTAGTGTTATTACTTACTAAATTATTAAAGGCTTTATATTAGATAAAGATATTATTAGAGACTATAGAAAACCTTATAAGGCTTTAGATTATAAGGTAAATAATAGAAATTAGATATAAAAAAGGTAAAAAAGTTATTTTTAAAAACTATAGAAG
>JAAHCF010000224.1:0-50523 GCA_038367545.1 Beauveria asiatica | reverse complement strand
AAACCCCCCCCCCCCCCCCCCTTCCCGCGGGCCACTGTGACTGACGTACATTTGCGCTCGCAGCATCTCCGCCATTTTCACGTGGCAGCTCCTCGCCGACAACACCTTGACCAAACCAAGCATCATCCAACTCCCTGGAAACCCTCTCGACATCACCACTAGTACAACCAGCAGCACTGCGAGCCTTGCCGTTGCGCTGCACATCTCTGAAGGAGAAGGATCCGAGACCGCTGCGCAGAGCCTGCACCTCATCCGGCTCATGACTGACGACCATGGCCGCCTTGCCGTCGACACCATTGCGCCTGTCCGCGGCGACTCGCAGGAGACCAAGGAGCAGGAGCAGGATGTTACCGAGGCAGAGGTGCACACGTTGTTCTACACGGTGGAGCATCTGCGCAAACAGCAGGCGAGCGGACCAGAAGAACGCGAGGGGAGCCAACAAGGAGACGCTACTGAAGAATAAAGATGAAACACTATGATACCCCAGCACCGCAAGCAAGATTTAATATCTGCATGCTTCTACTGCTTACGACTCCGACCGTAGAGAACACTCCAGCACGTGAACCACGGCGCTGTTGGCGACAAGACAAAGACAAAGACCGAGCAGTCATAATCACAGTCATGGTCTCATTCGTGGAACATGCTGAATGTGTTTAGGAAATAATCTATCTTCTCTATAACAGAACGCC
Source organism: Beauveria asiatica (assembly GCA_038367545.1). Classification (NCBI taxonomy): domain Eukaryota; kingdom Fungi; phylum Ascomycota; class Sordariomycetes; order Hypocreales; family Cordycipitaceae; genus Beauveria; species Beauveria asiatica. Next base: position 49,834 of record JAAHCF010000224.1, on the reverse strand, counting down.
AGATACACGTCAATCCCCTCTTCATTACTCTCATAAACCATCCATTGGCGGGAAGCGGCCAGCAATCTGGCCGTCTCATTTGTCGCCCCTTTCTGGATGCTCGTCGTCGTCTACCGTCTCTGGCTTGATGGCTACCTGCCTCGTAATAGGAAGCATCGTCAAAAGCAAAATGCGCTCGCCAACAGCGCAACACTCGCAGCAAAGAAGAAATTGGGCAGCATGCGTTTGGAGTGCCCCCGGTCCCCGAAGGATTTAATGCAGTAATATTGACGTCGGGTACCATCCATTGTGAAAATGGTCTGGGCCTTCCGACGCTGGGGACTGTTCTCGCCGCGATAGATGCGACCGGTCTGGGTTGCAGAAAAAGAAGCAAATGCGCTTTACTGCGAGGAACACTGAACGTTCTCGGCAGCACCAAATCCAGCCGGATGGCGGCCGCGTTGCGCTGAACGCTGCTTCTCCTCTTCCCTCATTTGATATTGCTGTGCAAGAGCCTTTACGATCCCAGTCCTCAAATCGCTCGAAACGTCTTCGAAATCATTTGGCTCGGTCATAGACTCGGCGGGAGGGATGTTCTGCACGGCTGGTGAAGGCAGAGCTTTGCGGAGGGCCTCAAAGGCATTGGGGTCTTGAGTCCAGTTCTTTTCGGGCATTATGACTTCAAAATCGATGTATAAGTTGCCAAAGTCGTGATGACGGTAAGAGGGCATGCCCTGGCCGGGTAAGACTTTCATAGAAGCTTTCGCGAGTTAGCTCGGATTCTTATTTCTTCAGATGTGGAAGATATATACCTGTAGTGATAGCCTCGCCCGGAAGGATATCGACGCTCAGCCAGCGATCGTCCAGATGCTCAATGTAGATGGTACCGCCGGCGAGGGCAGTGACAAGATCGATCTTGCACTTGTAAACAAGATCGTCTCCTATGCGCTTGAAGCGAGCGTGGTCCTTTTCTAGAATTTCGAAAACGACGTCACCGGCCTGAATGCCGGGCGCTTGGTCACCATCGCCGCGAAATTCCACACGAGTGCCATGCTGAACACCCTTATCGACGTGAACATGTAGAACCTTGCGATCGACAATAGTCTTCTTGCCATGGCACTGCTTGCAACGATCCTTGTCCCTGATAGATTGGCCCTCTCCTTCACAGTCAGGGCACTCAATCTCAAAGATTTGAACCCTGAAACCTAGGTTGCGCTCAACCTGCCTTCTGCCGTTGCCGTGACAGCCTGCGCATGTCTTAGAGGCGCCCTCCTTACCGCCGCGACCGTCGCACTTGGGACAGATGATGGAGCGCTGGAGAGCGAGTTTAGAAATCTTGCCGCGGTAAATGTCCTCAAGAGAGACCATGTGCTTGTGGGTAATGGTGGGGGCCTTGCGGACACCTCTGCTACCATTGCTGTTCCTAAAGCCGAAAAGTTGAGCAAAGAGGTCCTCAGCATTCAAGCCTTCGCCACCGCCAGCGCCGCCTTCAAGGCCAGCTTCGCCATACTGATCGTAAATCTCGCGCTTACGGCTGTCGGAAAGAATTTCGTAAGCGTGGGAGATTTCCTTGAACTTTTCCTCAGCAGCGGGGTTGTTGGCGTTCTTGTCTGCGCGTTTGTAAGTTTCGTCGATGCTTATATATTCGGGTAGGGCGCTTTGAGCGTACCGGGATGGAACTTGAGAGCACCGATTTTATATGCCTTCTTCAGCTCGGCGTCAGTAGCCTGTGGAGAGACCTGTTTCTCGTGTTAGTATGGCGCTGCACAGCACAGACAGAGTCGATAACATACGCCAAGGACGTCATAGTACTTGGTTTCTACCGCCATGATGGTGTTCGCGCCGCGGGAAATCGATTATGCAACTGAAGTCAAATATAATATGCGAGGCTAGACCGGCCACCGTGGTCAACTTTGAGAAACTGTCGACGCAAAGACTGTTGGCACGGATTAGCCACGATGCAGAAAGAGGTTGTGTTGCGCGAGGTTTTGAGTCGGCGGTCAGGAGAACAAAAGAATAGAGGGTGAAAAGCGAATGAGAGCCATAACAGGCAAGCACAGGAGACGCTACCAGTGACATGGGACGCAGTGACCTGGGTCGCAGGCGCTGGTTTGCCTCGTTGAACGGCGAAGGGAGCTGGGATGGGACGAGGGAGGGAAGAGTGAGGATTGCGCGACGTTGGCGTGCAGCGTTTCACAGCCTCCTTCTCGAGTGCAACATACCTAGACAAATATGAAGCCTAAGCGGCGCGACGGCGAACCGAGAATACCAAAGATGTGGCTTTCGAGAATTTTTGTGAGTCGTCGCTTGATATGGTGATCGCGAGGTTCGGGAAGAACTCAGAGGCAGAAAAATCTCGGAGTAATGCAAGATGAGTTTAATCCTTGGCCGAGATTAAGTTGCGTGAATTGGAATGCAAGATCCTTGTTCTTCTCGAGAATGACCAAGAAGATGAGGAGAGGAAGAAATCGAGTGGAATGCAATCGAAGAAAAGTTGCAAACGAAGCCGTGGTAGGTAAATAGCCAGAAGTTGGCGGGATTGGCCAGTGTTGGTGCTTGCAACAAAGTCCGCTCTACTGGTAATTACAGGGCCCTTTAGCGCCTTGCTCCAGCAGGGAGGGAGTGGAATCTTGGGGTGACGCTCCCGTCTCCGGCCTTTCTTCTGCGCCCCATGGAATTCCATCGAAGAACGTCGACCCTGCGGCGGTGCTCACCGTTCAGCCAATCGAAGCGACTTTTTCCATCGTGCTTACTCCGCAGTACGTACCGAGCAACCTAGGTACTTGCGCATTGTTGAAGTGCTTTCACCATTTTTGGCGGGGCAGCGCATGCCCAATCGTGTACATGAATACTTGCTAGGTTGCCTCGCGGGATTGGATGATTCAGGTAAACTCTTAAAGTACCTATTGTATCTACCTAGGTACTTGGGTGCCGTGTGCCACCTTTACGCCGTGCAAGGCACGCTTACGTTTCTCGTCACTCACTCTAGAGACCGGTCTTGAAACGCATAATTCCAGTTTCCCGTTCAACAGTTGTTAACCAGCCGTGGCGAGAAGAAAACAAGAGGCAAAAGAACTACAAAAAAAAGAGGGGTATATTGCTCAACAACAAGAAGTTCGGTACCGAAAAAGCACCCAAATATGTAACCTTTACAATACCAGCAGTGACCTACAACCTTGCCATCGCCTCTTCATTTGTACCGTGCAGTCATCATTGCATCGTCCTCCGTGTTGCTTATATACGTAATCCTGTCAAAATGCATCCTCAAAGGGACAGTCGACGCTGTCATGCCCGTCTCGTTCGCATACGGCACACCACTTTTCCGGATCCATAACGCCGCTCTCCTTGCCTGCCACAGGGCCAGACTCCATGGGGTTCGGCATGATTCTGATCGGTGGCGTCGTCTGGGTCGCCGGCTTTGATCGAATCGTAGTCAGGGGAGCGGGCCGGTCAGCATCGTCGCCACCGTTAGTATACTGCAAAGCGGCCGGTGCCTTGAGCGTTTCGCGATTCCCGGCCGTGTCAACGCCGGTGTCTGCATGAGAAGCGCTCTTGACGCCTTCCGGACCAAACATGTTTGTGCATGTGAGAATGTCATGGCCGCTCGTCTCGCAAATTTCGCACCACAGAGCGCTAGTCTCGGAGGAAAAGGAGTCACTCTCGGGCATTGTATCCAACGTGTTGCCCCGACGGTGCGATGTGGTTTCGGGAGAACGTGGCTCCGCGCGTGCGGGAATGACAGTATCGCGAGAGTCCCTTAGAGAAGATCTGTGGTTTTGGGAGCTGTTTTGCCCTTGATCTGCACCGGTACCGCGGCGTAGATGCTCGATCTCTTGCTCCAGCTCCTCTTGCCTGGTATTCTTCTTGTCGAGAAGCGCCTGAAGTTCTGCAACGCGACGCTCCAAATGATCGTGACCCGCTCCATTGATTGTAGAAGCGGTCTGGACATTGAACGAATCGCGTAGCGTTGAATTGTGCTCATCTTGGCCAGGAACTGAATCGCGGCTGAGCGAATGTATGATAGCCTTGAGACCGCGAATCTCGTCCTCCTTTTGTTCTAGCTCTTTCGACATGGCAAAATCGCCGCCGCCAACGGTCTGCCCATCTGGCGAGCCGGATTTGCTCCGTTGGCGACGCAGTTCGGATCTGGTCCTCTCAACCTCTCCTCGTAAAAACTCAGCCTCGCCCCTGGCTTCGGCTTCTCCACGGCGCGCATCTTCGAGCCCCTCTTCTAGCTCTTGCACTAGCTCTTCGAGTTGCTTGAGTTGATTGGCGACAGAATCAACATCAACGTTCCTTGACTCGAGCTCTCGAATGTCAGCCATGAGCTCCTCGATGCGCTTTTCATACACACGCTCCGTCTCTGTGCTAGCAAGTTCCAAAGTATCAATTGTGCTTCGAAAATCGGCGCGGTGAGAATCGAACTCTGCCGTGAGCATAGCAATCTTTTCCGTCTTTTCGCGCAGCATAAGGCGTAGCTGTGCAGAGTCCTTGTCGTCCATGCTATTCCTCGCGTGCCTGGGGCCGTCTGATTGATCGATCAGGGACTGCAGCTCGACCAAGCTGCTCTCCATCTCAGCCAGGGTACTAGCTTGATCTTTCAACTGATTGTCCCGGTCTTCTAGCTGAGCTTTTAGACGCTCAATCTCCTCTTCGTTGGCATTGTTTGCGCGTGAGCCCGGTCGTCGCAGATTAAAAGCCGAGGCCGAGGTGGAAAGTGCGGGCTGTCTCGCAGGCCTTTGTGGTAGAGGCGCGGGATCATCGTCAAAATCCATGACGCCGCCCCCACCCATAGCAGAAGTGCTGCGCTGGCCCAAGTTTAGGCTCTGATCGAGTCGGCCGAATTTCTTGTTTGGATCGCCAGCAGTACCCCTGACGCTTTGAGCAAATCGATTGACCGGGCTGGCTTGTCTTGCGGCTTTAGACGGCGACGGTATAGACGGTCGTGGTCCCGGAGTCATTTGAGTTCGGCGGAGGGGCGATTCGGGACGAGGAAGGGACATTCGAGGGCGCTGTTTGAGCTGCGGGCTGGCCGCTCTGGCACCTGGCCCAATTGAGGCGCTCAGTTTAGGCAAGGCCGGCATTGGCGGTGTATACCCCGAGCTTTGGCCAGGAGCTCTTCGATTCGCAGTCGGGGTTGGCGTCGCTGGGTAGGCTGCATGGCTGGGTGACTCGCGACGGACAGCTTTTGTGACAGGAACGAAGATACCAGAGCCTGGCACACTGGTGTTGAAGTAGGAGATGCTGCAGGGCCGCCATATTAGCCAGCGGCAGTGGAATTCAGGCTGGGGCATACTCACCCATCGACATCGCCATTGTTTTTACCTCGGGCGGCAAACTCGCGGTTAAGTTCGATGCCGACGAATTGGCCCTTTTTCCCTTGGACGGAACCGACGAAGCGAACGGTGCCCTTGAGGCCGCCAGGGACCTCGACGGTGTCGCCGACGACTACATCGTCAGGGGCGGCAGGCCTGCCGGGGGTGGCGGAGATCATGTTGGAAACGGCAAGGACAGAGTCTATCGCGTAGGTTTCGCTGACATCGGGAATACTGGCGAGGGTGCTCGATGTGAGAGCAGCAAGCGACGTCTTACGCGACAAGGCAGCCGACAGCCTGGAATGAGCGGTAAATGCGGCGTTGAGATTGGGTGTGGAAGCGGAGGGGGCGACAGGCCTGCGCAAGGCGCGACCAAAAGACTTGCGGGTACGGAGGGTGGTGGAAGTTGAAGTAGTTGTTGTGGCCATGATGCCCCTGCTCGGGTGGTTTTGGCCCCCCCCCTCTCCCCCAAAGAAGAACTGGGTGCTAGCAGGATGGTACAAAACCTCTCCCCGCCAAGGATGGTTTGAGTGGCTTGAATTGATCCAGCCAGTGGCTGCAAACGTTTAACGTTCCAGCGCGCCGCGCCCAGTGCGATTAGCTGCTAAGGAGTTTCTGTTAGCAGGGTTGCAGGGCTGGTTGTTGCTGCGACAGGCCAAAACACCCGCTGAAAATTTGCCACGACACGGCCGGATGGTCGGCCAAAAGGACGGGAGGGAGGGAGGGAGGGAGGGAGGGAGGGGCGGCATTGGAGGGGCTAACCTAAGTTGTTCGTGGAAGGTACTTACCCAGGTAGGGCGACTATTTGGCGTTCCAATGTAGATGAATGTACTTTCGCAATCGCTTTCAGCTGAATTGCAAATGCCGAGTAAGAAATCAAAAAAAAAAAAGAATGCTGGCAAAAAGACTATGCAGATGGAAAATGTAGACTGATGAAAGAGAAAAAGAAAGAACTTGAGCTGGGCGGGAAAAGAGAAGAGATGAATGGAGGAAGAAGCAGAGAGAAAACAAAGCAAACAGGTGGGAAGAAGGGCCTGTGTGCCTGGCTCCTAGCTTCCAAGACGCTGGGCAGAGGTGGGCGCTGACCGTAATGGACGGTTATACTAAGCTTACCTATGCGATTGCGCGTCCAATCAATTCTGTAGATTGCCGTCTGAATTTGAGACAAAGAAGCTCTCTGGGAGTCATTTGAGTCAGTCGTCACCCGCTGTGCCACCTGCACATCGCGTTGCTGCAGCACTTGCAAGCAAAACAAACAAACGCATCACGCAGCTCACCCGACACCGGAGCAAAACGCAGAGGCACCGAATAATCAGAAATGCGCCAAAGACAAAAGCCCATGAACAAGTCTGTTAGCCAACAAAAACAACAGCATGTCTCATGAGCATAACTAAATAGTCTCTTCTATCAACTTTACATCATTCAAGACATAATCAGACATCATAACATCTTGACCAATCCTCCACATTCTGGCTTCTTCGCTAGCCACTCTACTCCAGCTTTAGCTGCACAAACTGCATAATTGTCGCCTCAAAACTGGCCAGCTCCTGCTTAGCGTCGGCCAGCTTCTTTTCGTCGGCATCACGAACAGCCTCAGAGGCCTTTTGCAGGTAGACCGGGTCGGCAAGGAGTTTCTCCTGGCGTTGAATACTCTGCGTAGCCTTGTCGCGGCGCTTCTGGGCCTTGGCAATCTCGGCGTCCATGTCAACACGACCCTTGACTTGCAGAAAGACTGTCGCTGCGGTCGACACAGGGTAGGCGACACAACCTGCGGGTCGGGGAGCGTTGGCGCCTATCATATTGATCTTGTTGACGGCCTTGCCTGCCAGCGATGTGATAGAAACGAGCTCTTTGGTGCACGTCTCCTCGGCGGCGTCGGTAAAGGTTTGAATGATGACTAGGAAGTGACGTTAGCTTGGGTCGAGACATAGTGGCTTGATTAACGAGACTCACCATCTGCGTTCTCCTTGATGGCATATTCAGACGTCAGCGAGCGCGCGGCCTTGACGCAGTCTAGAACGAGCTCATATGCAGTCTCTGACTGCGGGTCGTCCAGCGTCGCGGTGTAGACGGGGTACTTGGCAATCATAATGGACTTGGTCTCGTCGCTGGGGCGGCGCGGCATTCTCTGCCACATTTCCTCGCTAATAAAGGGCATAAATGGGTGGATCATGGTGAGAGCGGCTTCGAGGGCTGTGTAGAGCGTCTGGATGGCCGAGTCGCGTTCCTCAGGTGTGCCGTCACGGATAATAGACTTGGAATTCTCAATGTAGACGTCGCAAAGCTCGCTGTACCAATACTTGTAGACGATTGCCGTCGACTTGGAGAACTCTCGGTCCGCAATAGCAACATTGACCTCCTTGGCGGCCTGGTTCATCTTGTGCAGGATCCAGCGCTCAGCCAGAGTCTTTCCGGAAACTGCACCCTGTTTCGAGGGGACAAAATCCGCGGGAAGGCTGCCGAGGACGTACTTGGTGGCCTGGAAGATCTTGTTGCAGAACTTGCGGTACCCGTAAATGGAGCGAATCTCCAAGTTAATATCGCTACCGCCGGTAGTGGCATTGATCATCGTGAAGCGAAGGGCGTCAGCGCCGCACTGGGGAATGCCGTCGGGGAAAGACGTCTTTTGATACTTGGTCGCTCTCTCAACCTCGGTTGGGTGCAGATTACCAAGCGCAAGCTTGTCGTGAAGCGTCTGCAGAGGGATGCCGGAAATTACATCAAGAGGATCAATGACATTGCCCAGACTCTTGGACATTTTGCGGCCCTCAGAATCGCGGACCAGACTGTGGCAGAAGACTTCCTCAAAGGGAATCTTCCCAGTCAGTTTCAAGCTCAGCATAATCATGCGAGCAATCCAGAAGAACAGGATATCCCAGCCAGTCTCGAGAATGGTGGTGGGGAAGAGCTTCTCGAGGTCGTGGGTCTTGTTAGGCCACCCCAGAGTGCTAAAAGGCCACAGCCCAGAGGAGAACCAGGCTATTGAAAATTAGCGACTACGCTTAAACATCAACGACGAGGAAAAGAAACTCACTGTCCAAAACATCCTCGTCCTGCTCGAGAGTGAACTTCTTGCCAGGGAGCTTAGCGCTGGCCTTTGCCTCAGCCTCCTGCTTGGTGCGCCCAGAGAACCACAGCTCCTCCTCGGATAAATCAGAGCCACCCTCAACCTTGGCAAAGTAGACGGGGCATCTGTGCCCCCACCAAAGCTGTCTAGATATGCACCAGTCTTGGATGTCTTCCATCCAGCGGTAGTAGGCCTTCTCGGCGCTCTCAGGACGGATCTTGATCTCACCATTCTTGACGACCTTGGCAGCCTCGGAAGCCATATCCTTCATCTTGACCCACCACTGGGGCTTCATAAGAGGCTCAATGACATCCTTGGACTTGCTGCACATGGGTACCTTCATAGCGTTGTCCTTTTTGTCGACATACAGACCCTTTTCCTTGAGGGCATCTTGTATGCTATAGCGAACGTCGAAGCGCTTCTGTCCTTTAAAAGGCCCAGCATTCTCGTTCATCAGACCGTCGTCGTTGAGAATGTTGATAAACTCGAGCTTGTGGCGCTGTCCAAGGGCAAAGTCGTTGGCGTCGTGGGCGGGAGTGAGCTTCACGGCACCAGTACCAAAATCCATCTCGACATATTCGTCGGCGACAATGGGTAGCTTGCGATTGGGAATAAATGGGTGGACGGCATTCTTTCCAACGAGGTGAGTGTAGCGGGTGTCTTTAGGGTGGACGGCGATACCAGTATCACCAAGCATAGTCTCAATACGGGTAGTAGCAACCTCAACCGTTTCGTCGGAGCCCTCAATAGGGTATTTGAAGTGGACAATGACACCGAACTCAACCTTCTTGTCGTAGCCGGGAACTTCCAGCAGTGTGCGGCCAGTCAGTTCCTTATTGTCGACCTCGAGGTTGGACAGAGCAGTGTTAAGCCTTGTGCACCAGTTGACAAGTCTGTTGGCTCTGTAAATGATGCCCTCTTCATGAAGACGGACAAAATTTTCCACAACGGCGGCATAGCGGCTCTCGTCCATGGTAAAGGCCTCGCGAGACCAGTCAAAAGAGCCACCCAGTCGGGTGAGGGCCTTGTTGATGCGCTGGTGGTAGTCCTCCTTCCACTCCCAAACAGTCTCGATGAACTTTTCTCTGCCTAGGTCATGGCGGGTCTGTTGCTTGCGGCGCCACAGCATGTTCTCGACAACGGATTGCGTAGAGATGCCGGCGTGGTCAGTGCCGGGAAGCCACAGTGTCGTCTTGCCGTGCATGCGGCTCCAGCGAATCATCATGTCTTGTAGGGAGTCGGTTAGGGCGTGGCCCATGTGCAAGGCACCAGTAACATTGGGCGGAGGATGGACAATGACGAAGCTGCCCTCGTCTTTGACATCGCCATTAGACTTGAATTCAGGCTTGAAGAAGCCCTCCTTCTCCCACCAGGTATACCACGCGGACTCGACGGCAATGGGGTCGTAAGCCTTGAAGTTCGGGTCCTCGAATGATCGAACGCGCTTCTTCTCGCCGGGTGGTGTATCTTCGACGTAAGGAGGAACCTCGGGTTCATCCGCCTTCTCCTTCTTGGCTTTCTTCTCCTTGTTAGCAGCAGCGTTGGCGGCTTGGAGAGCAGCCTTGGCCTTTTTCGCTTCGAGCTTGGCAGCTTTTTCTGCCTTTTGGCGTTCCTTTTCTACTATAGTGATATCAGAAACATGTGATCCTCACCTAAAGATTCTGACTTACACTCTTTCTCAGTCTTGACCTTCGGGGCCTCGCTACCTGGCGCTTTAGCAGATGAGGCTTGCGCTGGGACAGAAGCGGGCTCAGCTGCACCAATGGACGCTTAGCAGACTCCAAATAGGTTCCGAAAAGCCAAGCATACCAATGTTAGGGTGCCCAGCGTTGGCAGCCATGATTGCACGTGTGGTAGTCAAGGGTCGTCGTGGGGAAACCGATCGCACACGAAGTGCTCGAACAGCGAGTCTAAACGTCGTCCTGAAGAATTATGTTGAAGCCCTACAAGAAATAGGCTTCAGAATGTGTTTTCGAAATAACTCAGGCGAGCTTGCGTCTGACTCAACAGTAAACCTGCTTGTTGCGAAATCGCTGTTTCGGTTACAAATTTGAGTCACCGCATGAGCTGAGGTGGGATGAGGGGAGGGGCATTTTTTTGGTGGCTAGAGCTTGCGCCACAGATCTGCGCCACATCAACGTCTCCAGCTAAGGAAACCAGGAACTACCGCTTTTCTCGTTACTTATGACATTGGACCAACAGCCGGACTCGGACAAGAATTCCCCGAGGCTGTGACATTAGGTCATCAAGGAATGTATGGAATAATTCGTCGGCGCAGCGCGTTGTGGCTGGCGCGGCGCCCCCCAGCCAAGCGCCTATTCTCAAGTGAAACGAGAACAGATCAAGTGCAGTTTACCTATGCAATTACAAACACGTCTAGAGTGAGTACCAAAAAGACAAACATACTTGATCAATAAACTGCAGGCGAATTACTTATTCTGACTTGTTGAATATTTTAGGATGCAATCTCATCGATGATGGACGACATTGCCTCCAAGTCTCTGTCAGCAAATTCTTCCAGCCACGACGCCGCCGTCGTGCTTGCCACTCCAGAATTTGCTAAGAGCTTTGAGAATGTCGGATTCATGGAGAGTCTGGCCTCCCTCCTTGCCGGCAGCGGTCGCCCAGATAAGTTCCATATCCTAGGTGCCATTGTGGACAACATCGCGCCACAGCTGGGCAGCTACAATACCTCGCCAGGGATATCGGTTCTGAGGGGACATCTTGACCATATGCTGCCGCATATGTGGCAGCCCGAACCCCCGCGATCATCAGAAGATAAGGATGCATTATCAGCACTATCATTTTCACTAGGTGTCCCGAAAGTCACCCTGCCGCTGGCAAGGACTACTTTTCAGAACAACAGAACCTCAACGCTCCTAGCCTCGACGTTTGATCTCTCTGGAAATGGCTCTAGAATGGAGAACCAATTGGACCGCTACGCACAGGAGGTTTTCGTCTCAGACAGTGACCTACCGCAGAAGATGGGGGATTTGGGGATGTGGGCGCCCTTGGTACCCGTGACGCCGCCCCGTCTGGTAGCAGCGAGCTTCGGTAACATCGTCCGTGGTGTTGAAATCGACGGCCAGGCGATTCCGGCCTCAACGGAGCTAGAGGACGCCGTCAATGCATTTTACGGCAAGCGTGGCAACAGCGCCGTCAACACAGGGCCTGTGGGCATCTGGGCACTCATCACCCCCAAGAGCGACTCTACGGACGCTTCAACGTCATGGCTCAACGGCAGTCCGACACCGCTGTCGGTTGATACGAGTGAGTCTAGCATGCAAAACCTCGCAAGCAAAACGGCAAAGTATCTGCACAAATCGCACCAGCGCGGCGCGAAATTGCTCCAAGTCTGTAAGTCCAGCCGAGTTTACCCTTGGCCTTGACAAGATTTACTGACGAGAATGTAGTGAGTGGTGGCGGAGGTTGGGGTGCGAAAAAGGGCCTGCTCTCTCTTGACCCCCAACGAACACACTTTTCCCTTTCCGAAGAGGAAGAGATGCACCGCTTCACGCAGTCGATGAGTGAATCGACCTTTGCGCCGACCGGCTGCACAATTCAGTTTCTTATGGCGCTCGACGATGTGCCCGGCATGCCCGAGTACCTGCCTCCGAGCATCGTGTTTGGCGTCCCCGGCACGCACCAGGAATTGTCAACTCGGCCGGAGAAGCTTTTCATGGGCGGCCACTTTGGCGCGCTGTCAAGCAAGGGTATCTTTGCCACGGCACCCAACGAGCGCAATGGCATGGACCCGCCAGACGAGAGGAAGCTGTCGGTACCAAATTCAAGGCTCTTCACAGCGGAGGGCATTGATGAGCAGATGGGCGGCTTTGGCAAGATGCCGACGTTTGCGGAGGCGGGTCTCTTGGCGCTGCTGCTGTAGAGATGAAAGGCGATACTGTATATTATGCATATCTGTACGATAAATGACCGCACGCTATTTGCGGTGCGCAACATCCGCAAGCAGGAGCTTGCGATATAACTGTTTGGCTGTAGGATAGACGGCCGATGGATCGAACAAGTCTGTCTAGGTCATAAGGGTATTTTGCCTGCCACCCCTCATTCCAGTTCCATTTCTGCTTGTATTTGCATACCTTTATTCGTCAGCTTTGTTCACTGATAGAAATCCACCTCTCTAGACTCACTCCATAATCTGTTGGCAGAAGCAGATATGATATTAGCCTTGGCCAGCAGCTTGTCCTCGTACTTGGCAATATCTAGACCCTTGACTCGTATCTTGCTAGGATTTGCCTCCATGGATGGTCAGCGACAGCTGATCACGGCGCGGCGCACACAAACCTGTTTCAATATAGGCACAAGCTCTTTAGGATCAGCATTGGCAATGGTGCCCACGGTGCGGAACCCATTTTCCCAGAATACACGACTGTTGATGCGTTAGTGTCTGAGCAGGCAAACAAGTCTGCATGATGGGCAACGTACGCCGTGCGACTCTTGATAAATGGTATCTTTGCGAGACTAAGTAGCTCGGTTCGAGCGCCTGCCAGGAGGCGATCTGAGAAGTGATCCAGGGCGGCTGCCATAAGACTACCAGTTATTAGCACGGTCTGCCGAGTCGCGTCAGAGTACATACCCCCAGTCCATAAACTGGCAGAATTTAATCACGCCGGCAGCGAATCCATGGCAGGTTTGCGACAGGGTTTGCACGGAGCCTCGCGGTGCGTCATACTTTCGTGCGACAATGTGAATCGGCATTTCATTGCACAAATCACGAAGCTGAAGTGCAAGATAGAAGCGCTTATATACGCGGGACATTTCCTTTTCTTCCGGCGTGTTTTCGGGTACCGGGACGCCTTGCGCACTGTACAACATTAGCGTCCGTGATCGAGGGATCATGTTGTCGACGTACAACTTGAGTATAGCAGTCGGCTTTATGCCCAGGAACCGTAGAACGCGCAGTCCGCTTTCATCAAGAAGCTGTAGCTCATTGCGAAACACCTGCCAATTGACCGTGACGCCTAGATCCTGCACTGGCGTAAAAACGTAGAGAATGTGTAGCTCGCCATCCATGACGAAGGCCCGCAGCGCCTTGACGAGCTCGCGGTGCACAAATATGCCGTCGTCCGGGTCAATGGCGGACGCCACAATGGCCCTTCCAAGCTGCGTGGGGGCGTAGTTGCCAAAGGCGTCCGACTCGATAAGCTCTAGACCCTCGAGGTCCTTTAAGCCAGCCTTTAGATCGCCATCGACTCTGTCGAGGTCCTGGGTGAGGGCTAGAAGGGATTTTGCAAAGTAGAAGCGAATAGAGTCATAGCTAGTAGCCAAGCGTACAGCAATTACTTCCAAGACAGCACTGCAATAGTCAGTATAAGCTGTATACTTGCACGAGTTAGGAAGCATACCGCTGAACACGGCGATTCTCCGACGTTAAACAGCTCACAACTTTGGGTAGCTCCGCCTTAATTAGTTGCACGACAGGTTCCAGGTCGGCCTCGCGGCAGCACATATACGTCTCACCAATGGGTGACTTGCCTTGACGACCGGCGCGCCCTCGCATCTGCCGCAGCATGGCTGGCCCCACAAAGTCACGGCCCATTCTGGCATTGTGCAAGATGACACGACGTGCTGGCCTGCAAATACTTAGCAGCCCTTCGGAATTTGGGGTGTGGAGGTGAGTAAGTTGCTCACAGGTTGATGCCGGCAGCAAGGCTGCAGGTGGCGACACAGACTAGCAGGGTGCCAGAGTCGTATGCAGCCGCTATCAGATCTCTTTCTTCGGCGGTTATGCCAGCCTTTCAATTAGCATTACTTGTGTACAGAATTGAGCACAGGGCTTACATCTAGAGGAAGATTAGCAAGGCAAGGGATAAAGTCAAAGGATTACATACGATGAAATGCGACACCAAACAACACCGTCTCCTCCAATATGTGGTCGAGGCCGGTTGGTAAACTTCGGAGTTCATCTAGCAAGTCAATCCGTTTCTCTAATATTGTTTCGTGCATCTCAGAAATGTCTGGCATCACTCGGCTGATGCATCGTGCCACCGACTCGGTCATGCCGCGACTGCCCGCAAATACGAGGACACCATAGCCCGCAGACGCGGTTTCATGAGCAAGTGTGACGACGGCATTCAGGACAGGGTCTGACAACTCTTTGTGCGAAGAGGGGGAAATCGTTTGAATAGCCTTAACAACACCATTTTTGAGCTGGTCGGTGGTGTCGGGGAGACCGAGCGGGTTATCGGCAGCAAATACGGCGCCGTTACAGACGAGGTGCTCCTCAATAGGAACAGGTCTGTATCGCGTCTCGAAAGAGTGTGCGTTGAGCCATTTGGCCATTAGGTCCATGTTCTACCTGGTGTCAGTGAGGAGCTAGAACAGGTACGCGTCATCTTACGGGAATGGTGGCACTCATGCCAACTATTTGAACAGTGTGTTCTAGGCTGAGCAATTTTGTAGCAATGAGTTCCAAGGTGTACCCTCGGTGTTCGTCGTCAACCATGTGCAATTCGTCCAGTACTACGGCCTGGAGTTTCGCAACGGAGCAGTCTTCAATGGCTGAATTGATAAGCATGTTGGCCTATTACATGATAATTAGCTGTGGTTAGGATGAGTTCACATGTCATCGGCTTAAACCTTTTCCAGTGTGCAGACGCCAATCTCAAAATCATCCCAGGTGGCCCGGACTTTGCCGCCACCAAAGAAGCCAACCACCCGCAAGCCATCCTGAGCAGGCCGAGAGCGGAAGGGGGTGTGCGGGTCTTTTTCAGCAGCCGGCGGATGTTTGAGGCCTTGAACAAGCTGGCGCAGCCATCGCACCTTTTCCTGGACGAGGGCCACGTAGGGAAGGACAAGTAAGGCCTTGGATTCGCGGGAGTGGAGGATACGCTTCAACATAAGCACTGGCAAGGTACAATAATCAGCAAGTGTTTGTTTGAATGAGGGTGCCAATCGAATGGAGGCCACTGACAGTCGGCGACTAAGGATTTGCCACCACCAGTTGGAGCACAGTAGACCAGATTGCGCTCGCCGGAGAGCAGTCCAGGACCTCTAAGACAGTTTCGCTGCCAGGGATAAATGTGGTTAATGCCAAGCGATGCAAAATTGGCTACGAGCTGCGTCGGCAGGTCGTAGACGGCATGCGACAGGTGCAGCTCGGGGTCGAGCGATGATGATGGCGTCGCAGCAAGTTTATGGCGTTGCGTATACTCGCCCTCACCCAGGGACGGCGGCCCTAGTGTGGTGATGAGGCTCGGGGTTAACTTGGATGGAGCATTCGGCAGAGCGATAGAGCGCTTAAAGATAACCGCCGGGTTGGCAGCTGATTGTGAACCTCGGTCGTTTTCATTGTGAGCAGCGGCAGACCAGGAGCGCTTCTGGCCGATGATGGGGCTGGCGTGTGTGTGCGAATGGTCCTTTTGGGCGAGCTGTAACGATGTGGTGTGTAGTAGGCCATTCATGCGCTGCATGACGCTCTGCTTCTATGTTTCCAAGTTCCTGCCTTGTTTAATGACCAGTCCAAACAAGTTGACAGTGAATAGAGAGGGTGGAAATGCGCTTTCCATTGGGCTACAGTGCCGGCTTGTGAATGCCAGGTGGGATGGCATTGGCTCGCGGCGTATCTACAGTGGGGTGTAGGCAGGACGCGATGATCACACGCGACCCGAGGGAGGGCGAGACGTCGCGTCATCACGTGCAGGGAGCGTTTTAATTAAGCACCGGGGTCATGGCTGAAGGAAAGCATGCGAACGAATGAAATGATTTCACAACATATTTAAATCGATAATGCTTGTTTTGATTCGAGAATCTTTTAGCCTACCAAATTCATCCAATCGTGGCTTTGCTGACGATATCACGAGGTAGCAAAGGCCACATTGCCTGAGTGTCAAGTGATGGCGTATGTAGCTCAAACAGCTAGCTCAAATGTTGCCCGTGCGCTTTTATCACTTAAAGCAGCAAAGGGATCGAGAAGATGTGAAGCAATCAGCAGGCATCATTGCAACTCGTCCGCTCGTGTACTTTTGTTTCTGAAACTCTCTCGACGTAAATTTAGTGGCACGGCACGAATTTACAACGCTGACACGTGCAGCTTCTGCATGTGGCTAAACAGTGAGGATTGGCAAAGTGGCTTATGCAGCGAGTATCAATCGCCACCGGCTGCAATCACGGGCTGGCAAAAGTACAAAGCTACATGTCGCTCACTCTCATGCACGAGGTTGAGGGTGCCTGGCAGGCGGACAAAGCGTTTGGCAGCAGCAGCCATTCCCAATTTCTGACTGTGCCACTGACTGTGATTACCCCCACGCACTGTTCCATGGACAGAACAGAGCTTGCGCCGCATATAAGCGATCTGCCTTGGGCGGGGGGACATGTTTTTTACTGACTATTGAATTGTTCTTGAATCACAGACGGCATTCGCTGTCAATTCCATTACCCGAGCATCTCACTTGTTCCCTAGATCCTCGGTGCAGCCGCCCGTTGGCTGTCACGCAACATTACGCTGACCTCAATCAAGCTGATCGTCGTCGTTTCCGGCTTCAGCTGACGCCAAGCACACGGGTACTTGAGATGGAACGCCAGCATGTGTCACCACAGGATAAGCTGTGCGACTCGGGGAGGGGAGATGCCTCGGGCGATTTTATGCCTTTGTTTCTTCCCCAAAGCCCAAAGAGGGGCGAGGCACGGAGAGGGTTAACAAGTTTTATCCTGCAAAACGCTTCTTTTGCAGTCGGCGGGACCGCTCTGTGTGCATGGATGGCCCTTTGTCAAGGCCGGTTTCCAAGCACACTCCAAACAACATGTCGCGGTGTGGCTGCGCCAGTGGCGTTGGCGTAGCGACACAGGGATTGCACAAAAAGCACAAGGGCTGCTAAATATCTGCATAGTTTGACAGGCACAGCAAAACCTAAATAGTGTGAAGAAAAGTCAGTGGGCATGTAGACGAGGTAGAGTTTGTGCGTGGTGGACAAGCCTCTGACGCGAACTTCTGGATAGGGAGGCGACTACCTAAGCCATAAAGTACCACAGTTACAGCGTATCCTGATTACGTGGTTTACGGCTGCGTATCCTCCGCCGCTAAATCTGGTTGCAGACACGGTTCGGTTCTGAGGCGTCCTTTTATGGTATTTATTTAAAGAAGGCGCGGCCTAGGCAGAGGCACACGCCATATAGAGGGCTGGTGGCCAGGACGGTAGCCATCGATGCCATGGCTTCAGCCGACCCGGTTAGACTTGAGATGGGACTTTTTTCTCAAAAGGCGGCATCGTTTTTTCGCAGGCGGAACTGGGCTTTATCAAAACGCTATGCAGAACATTTGAATCAAAGTACCGAACAGCGCCGCGTAGCAGCCAGAGCACAGAGTGCGTAAAATGTACCGTGTCTCAGACTGCCTTGTGTGATGTAGCGATAACTGCCCTGCTTGGGGCACGACGGATAAGGCGGGCCGTTGATGCGTGCCGACGGCATCAAGACCAGAACCTCGGACGCTTTTATTAAGTTGGGAAAAGAAGACGTCTTGTATTCAAAGGGGGAAAATTGGCAAGAGTCCTGCGACCCGGCCACTTCAGCAGCCGCTGGACGAGCTGATTGTTGCCATGAGGTTGGCTCAAGAATGCGACAACGGGGCACGATTACCGAATCGTAACCCTTTTGCGGGCCGGTAGGGAAGGAGGGGAGGGGGGGGGGGGGGGGGGGGGGGGGGGGGGGGGGGGGGGGCGTACATCCTATCATGAGACACGTACTCTGGTACGCCTGAACTTTTTCCAACGACGAGCGGGAGGGTTCTGCTCCCCCCCTGCTTACCCATGGTCGAGATGGCACTGATGGTCGGAAAGATGGACAATTATTGGACATTCGGAGCGATAGGGTAGATGACTGGCTCAATCCCGGCCGGCTGGATTAATTCCCATCTCGCGGGCAACTATGCCCACACACCCCCAGGTCGTCATGTCCAAGCCCAATGGAGGCGAGCATTTTTTTTGTTCAATGTTTACAGGATGTTGGCGCACCAGACCTGCTTTGATGGAACTGCTTTTCACTGAATGTAGGCCCATGCGGTAAATACCTCGGATTCGTCCCCCTCTACTCCGTACTGTCATGGAAATACCGTGATTCCCTTTACCAAGTACCTATTTACGTGGCTGCTGTCACGTCGTTGTGGGCGGGCGGGTCTTTTCTTGCCAGAAAAAAAGCCTGCACTCACCAGTTCTCGCCTCGGTTTGGGCCTGGCGCCAACCTTGCTGCTGTAGATTTATACATGCTTTTTTTGCGGCTAATAATAATGGTAAAAACAAACAGGCTAGAAAATCAAACAAGGGCGAATCTCAAAAGTTCAATGGCCTTTCGGCCCTCCACACGCCCCAGGTTAACTAAAGCACCGCACCCGCTGCTTGGTTGATCTGGGCTTCGCTAATCCGTACTGGTGCTTTCAAATGGCACCACCTCGTTACTCGGCAGCTTTGATCTGCTTTTATTTTTAAACCTTCTAGCGCTTTCTTTTTCGGCCGGGCCAGCGGCCCAGCCGCGCCCAACTAGCAGCGTCATGCTACGGCACACTCGAGGCTCTTGCACCCAGGCTGGCCAGGCTGATGGCTGTTTCGCAAAACAACGTGTGAGCTTGCGGCCTCCCGAAAACTGACGTGGTGTAACCTCGCGTACAGCTGTTTGTTTGAGTAAAATGACTAGAGGCGCAGGCGAACGACGGGGCATTCTATCGTGAGGACATCGTGTGCTGCCAAAAGCACACAGCGTAACTGTAATGCGTCTTGGTGACTACAGATTTCTACTCAAAGAACGCCTGGTACCTCGGCCGGCGCGGAAAGCTTCTAGGTCGATTGGTGGCCGAGCGCTCGTGGCGGGTGCTGTAGAAGCGAATATAACTATTGGGTACGGATCCATGGCTCGCTAGATGCATCATGTTGCCGCTGGCCTGCTTAGTGCTATTTCTGCTCAAAGAGACTCCGAGGCATACAAATTGTGCAGCACGGCGACGATATCGAATGCTTGTCCCTTGTCTTGCTACCGGACGGGACATGCATCTCAACCAGATGTCATGTTGTTTGAAGCCATGGTCGCAACAAGAGAAAATAATGCCCATGAAACGTGGAGCAACTGACTGGGTTGTCTTTGGGAAACGGCTAGGCAAGTTTACAGGACTATTGCTACCTGGTTGTGGTGACGGCAAATGATCTGGAGAGGAATGGGTCGAGGGAAGGGGTGGGATGGCGAGGGAGGGAGGCGAGACGACGCAACCAAAAGTCGCAGCGTATGGTGCAAAGAGTGACAAACAAGTGCCACAGAGGCGGCTATTGGGCAACGGCAGCGACAGAGACGGTGACGGCGACGGAAAACGGAAAACGGACTTTGGTACGGAGTAGAGAAGGAGCGACGGGTGGGAAAAAAACGATAATAATGGGATGATGATTGAGAGCAGATTGATGGGAGCGTACCGTAATCCGTACGGGAGCCAATATTGGAGCGAGCAAGGATGTTGGAATTGGAATGGGTGGCGGATGCGGGACGGGGCTGCAGATGAGGGCGCGTGTAAATAGGGAGGTAGGTAGGTGGCAAGTGGCATGCAACCGAGTGGAAAGGCCAATCGAGGAGGCATTCGGACAGGAAAGAAATAGAACAAGTAAAAGGCTACGGATTACGGATAGACAGGCCGAAAATGACCTTGCAGAGAGAGGTGAGAGAGAGGTCTAGTCGGGTTGTTACGATGCCTCTTTCATTCGACTGTGTCTGACCCAGCGGGACCAGTGGAGCCTCTTGAGCAACACTTGGGCTCAAGGGTGTGCCAAGTCGATATAAAGTTGTTGATATCTAGGATCTGCGAGGACTTGGTGAGAAAGACTGGGTGAATGGGGGTGGAGACGATAGTGGCGACTTGGGAGGTACATGGCAAGGGTTTTAGGTAGGTAGTGCGCCACCCCCCATGTCAAGGGTGGCGGCAGAGTGATTTTGTAGCGAGCAGTTACAGGGGGTCATGCGCCTGTATCTGGATGGATAATCGGAAAAGTACAAAGACGATGGGTTGACTTGTGTGGTGATGCAGAGTACCTCGAGAAGAGCTTGCAGCACATGCAGCATCGTCGACAGGCTCCGACAGGGCCAGACAGAAAAGCCATCTAGTGCAAGTGTGCAACTTGTGCAAGGGACGCACGCACAGTAATTATTCAAGGAACTACCTACGGAGTACGGAGTACGAGTAATAATAGAGGCAAAGGCAGTAGGCAGGCAAGCAGGCAGGCAGGCAGGTACCTTGGGTTTAATAGGTAGGCAGGCACTCCAAGGCTCAAAGCACTTGTTGATCGAACCAAAGCCATGGAAGCCAAGCCTTGCCTCTCTTCTGCCCCGTCTAGTTAGTTAGCTTGTCTGGCCTGTCTGGGCCTTGTCCTGGCCCGTCTGGCGAGACCCAAGGGCCCGCCGACGCCGCCTCGGGGACGTTTCTTCTTGTTCGGCACCAGCAGGAAATCACATCCACGCCTTCTTCCACTTGTCCAAACCTTTTTCCTCTCTTTCATGATCCATCCCCCATCGCCAGATTTCGAATTCGCTCCCGCCCTTTCTCCCTCTGACCACTCCTTCAACCCGATTTTCTATTCTTTACCATCTACGTACGCCGTACGCAAATTTACATCCCCACCACGCCTTTCGCTTCTGGCCCTTCCTCCTCCTTCTTGGTACCTGGGGCATGCCATTCACACGACCTCTGCCTCATCTCATCGCGGCCGATACGCTCAATGCGTGCTGCCACCATGGCCCAGCAAACTGTGAGTTTTCCTCCCCTCCTGACTGCCCTACCTCTTCTCTCGTGTCCCCGATTTTCATACAGACCTCTCTTCTTCCTCCATTCCCGCCCATCGCTCTCTTATACCACACGTCTCACTCAAAACCTGCAAACCTCACATCCCATGCCTCACCCGTGTCCCAACCCCTACCAGCGGCCCTCACCTTGATGTCGCGCACTTTCTCGCTTGCACACTAACTTTTACCCCCTCCATTTTTGCAGGTTTCGCCATCATCAGATCCAGATTCCAAGACCAGCGCAGACGCCATGACCAACCCGTCTGCTGCCGTCGCGGACAAGGACGCTGGCGCTGATGGCGCCGCGCCATATGGCACGCGCTCCCGCAACAGAAATGGCAACGCGCGGCCTAATTACGCCGAGGATAAGGACATTGAAATGGACAATTATGATTATTACGACAAGAATCAGGGCGAAATCTCCAAGAAATCGTCACGCCTAGCCACCATCACCACCACCGCCGCCGCCGCCATGGCTGGTGGCGAGACGTCAGGGCGCGTCGCGGCTGGAGGTCGCAAGCCTCTGACGGGCAGTGCGCCAGGCAGCGACGATTCCAAGGCTCCCGCATCGCAGGCTCATGCCGATGCTAGCAACAGTAATGGACACGCATCCGCCGGCTCATCAGCATCGTCAGCACCGGCGTCGCGCAAGCGCAAGGCAGCCAACGGCCCTGCGGCACAGGTGGCCGCAGCGACGACGACAGGACCGCAGTCAGCGCGACGTATCGCCAGCTCCAACAACACATCACAAAACTCAACCCCAGCGGTTTGGCCAGATACCAACATGCTCAGTTTTGACAATTGCAAGGCGCGCCCTCTGAATGGGCGCCTGGTGGCCGACGATGGCACAGTGCTGGAAGCGAATGGTAAGTCGCGGTGGCTCCACCCCTGTGCAATTTCACAACACTGCGGCGGTATACGCGGTCATGGCACCGCACGCGGGTGAAATAACCGTCAATGAGAGCAAAATACTGATAATTCACTAGATCATGTGTATCTGGTGTGCGAGCCGCCCGGCGAGCCATACTACTTGGGTCGCATCATGGAATTTCTGCACTCGCAAAACGACCCGGCGCGGCCGGTGGACGCGGTGCGCATTAACTGGTTCTACCGGCCCAAGGACATTGGACGCAAGGTCTCGGACACGCGACTGGTGATTGCGACTATGCATTCCGACATTAGCCCGCTGGCCGCGCTGCGTGGAAAATGTCAGATCCGGCACCGTGCGGAAATTGACCACTTTGACGAGTACCGCAAATCGCCCGACTGCTTCTGGTTTGAGAAGCTCTATGACCGGTACATTCAAAAACACTACGACCTGATTCCGACCAATCTCATTGTCAATGTGCCGGACAAGGTGAAAAAGGTGCTGGATGAGCGGTGGAAATTTGTCTTGGTTGAGCAGGGACGAGGCAAGGAGCTAACTAGCGCGGTTAAGTCGTGCAAGCGATGCACCGGGTATTGCGCAAGGTATGTCGCTTCTTTCCTTCAGTTCATACTTCCTTTTCCCTCACCCGTCCTCACTTTTTTTCTTTTCTTTTTTCACCCTTGATGCCCAGCCTGGAGCCGGCGTCTCTGTGCTTAACGCCTTGGCCGGGGGAACCAGATGGGACGTGGTGTGTGGGTGCTGCGGCGGATGCAGAGCTGCAGGCTTTAGCTGGGTGTGGGTGTGGTGTGGGTGGGTGGGTGGGTGTGGCGTGGCGTGGCAGTAGGCATGGTGTGGCCCAGCCAAACTGTGGCCCAGCATGCAGGTGGCAGCAAGCAAACAGTGGTGAGAGGCGAGGCGAGGTGAGGCGGCGAGGTCGTCATGGGGGTGTGTTGGGCGTGTTTTATGGCGACAGACCAGACGCAATGGAATCGTCGCCACACACACGCGCCACATACCTTCAAGCTGCACGCACACATCAGGGCATTCAGTCGTCAACCAGCCAGCCGTCAGCAACAACCAGCATCTGGTATCGCAGATGGGCAGATGCTTTGTTCTCGTCATTCACCTTCCCTGCACTTCTTCTTGTCCTTCTATTGGGCCCTGTTTTTTCTTCTCCCAATAATCCTCCTTCCCCTGCACGACTCCACTCCCGGCCCCTGGGCCAATCCCACCTCTTCCAAACCAACCAGCTGCAGCCCGGCTCACCCCAGTGGCTCGCACTGGGCTCACAGTCCCTTTCAGTGGCTCTCAGTCTCTCTCAGTGGCTGCCCCTGCCTGCCAGCGCTTCTCATTTGTCAGCCCCGAACCCACTTCTTCTTACCACCCCACCTGGCCACATACCAAGAACGGCAGCCGCCTACACACCATGTCCACGCTACTGGAACATCTGCACGCACTACCAGATGCTTGCTTACACGACATCCCATAACCATCACTCATGCCTTCAACTTGACAGCTATAACAACTCGCAATCGTTGCCCCTGAATATCCCATCACCTACTCTTTTACCCCCAAAATGTCATGTTCTTCATCTTCTACCATGACGTCCACTAACGCTACCAAGCAACGACTCCGTCGACTGCGCCGTTTGTCGCTTCACTTACCACATGAATTGTGTCCGCCCTCCTCTCCTGAAGAAACCCTCTCGAGGCTTTGCTTGGTCATGTGCCGCTTGCAGTCGTGCCCAAGAACGCAAGCTCGAAAACCGTCACACCTTACCCGACGGCGAAGATGACCAAGACCTTCTCGATGACGACGAAGAGGACGCCCAGGACCCCAACACCAACCGAACTACTCCCGACGAGGACGATAAAGTCCACCATCAAGGCACGGCCGAGCAGATATATCACGCAAGCCTATGGCCCTATCGCTATCTCGGCCTTCACTGCAAGCCCGAGGACGCTCTCGACTACGACGACCGCATATATCCTCGCGCCAGCACCCGCATCGGTCCCAGAAATCAAGCCGCTGTACATCCCTGGCCAGGCCGTCCTGTTGAATATGTCAAGCCTCCCGAGATCAAGCGCGGCAAGGGCGGAGCCAAGCTCAAGGATATTCAGGAGGAAAAGGCTATGCGTGGGAAGCGACCGAAATGGGTCCAAGATGAGCCACCCGGATATACCACTCGAGGCGAGGACCACGATGCCGATGATCCCAACTGCAGTGCTATTCCGCTCTGGATCCCTCCAGCCGAAAAGGACGGCATTTCCACCAAGGATGTTATTGCCTACATGGACAAAGCGAGAGACACGGCCAAGAGTCACGGCCTACCTAAGCAGTGCACCAACCTACAAGACGTCGCCATTAAAGACCTCTTGCGCCAAGACTATGATTACGAAAAGGCTCTTGCGATGCTCGACAAGACACCTATTACCGAGTTCAAGGAACCGCGACTGACCGCCGCCGAAGAAAAGCGCTGGGAGGAAGCCATTCTCAAGTACGGCTCTGAGCTGTTCCTTGTCAAGAAACATGTCAAAACCATGACCGCTGGCCAGGTTACCCGCTACTACTACACCTGGAAAAAGTCGGAGCGCGGCAAGCAGATTTGCGGCAATTTCTCGGGTCGCAAGGGCAAGAAGCAGGCCAAAAGAGCCGAAGCTGTTGCCAACAAAATGGCTGATGATGTTGCCGACGACGACGACGATTCTGCTTTCGATACCGCCAAGGCTGCCGAAAAGAAGCGAAGCTTTGTCTGCCTGTTTTGCGAGACCACCAACTCCCGCCAATGGCGAAGAGCCCCTAACTCTATGCAGGGTTTGCTCGACGAGAACGGGGTTGCCAAGCTACCTCCCAAGGATAGAAACAATCAGCCAGTCGTGGCGCTTTGTCGACGTTGCGCCGAAATTTGGCGCCGCTATGGCGTCCGATGGGAAGACATTGAGGAGGTGACCAAAAAGGTTACCCAAAACGGCAAGGCTTGGAAACGCAAGCAGGACGAGGAGCTTCTCAAGGAGCTTCAAGCTGCCCAGGAGCATGGCCTTATGACCCCCGACCGTGACTCGACTCCTCTAAGCGGCACCACTAGTGCCAATGGCATAGAGCCTCCGAGGAAGCGTCTCAAGGTCCCTGTTGACAGAGATTTTGACCCCGCAAATTCTGACGGTGGCAGCACGTCTGGTACTGTCCTGACTAAGAAAAAGGACAAGGAGAGAACGAATGATGCTACTCCCGCGCCCGAATTGCCTCAGGCTCGAACTTTGCCCTGTGCCATTTGTAATGAGATGGAGCCTCTTGGCGACCAGCACGTTGCCTGCCGCGAGTGCCGCCTCACTGTGCACCGCAACTGCTATGGTATCATGGACAGCCGAGTCCAGGGCAAATGGCTCTGCGACATGTGCACCAACGACAAGAACCCGCAGGTCTCAATACAGTATAAATGCGTCTTGTGTCCTGTCGAACATACCGAGCAAGAGTTTGTCGAACAACCAAAGCTGACGCATCACAAGAAGAAGATGTCGGACAAGGACCGTGAGCGCGAGAGGTTGGAAGTTCAACAAGCTCGTAAGGCTGCCGAGGTTTATCGAAAGCGTCAAGAAGAGCTTAGTCGGCCCGCCAACCCTCGAGAGCCATTGAAGCGCACGGCGGACAACAATTGGGTCCATGTTACCTGTGCCGTCTGGACCCCAGAGGTCAAGTTTGGCAATTCCAAGGCTATGGAGCCGTCGGAGGGTATTCCCTCCATACCAAAGCTGCGATACGACGAGGTTTGCCATGCATGCAACCGGGGCGGTAACGGAGCTTGTATTCCGTGCCATCACTGCCGCACGACCTTTCATGTGGAATGCGCCCGACAGGCTGGTCATCTACTCGCTTTCGACATTACTCCGGTCAAGAGCTCCCGGCGTGATCAATTTAACATTGTGACAATCAATGGCGAAAGTGGCACCATGTCCGCCATGCTATGGTGTAAGGATCATATTCCCACCAAGACCATTGCTCACAGGATGCATGAGATTGTCGGCGACAGCGGCCTCAATGCACTGCAGCTTTACGCGCAAAATTTCAAACAGGCTGATTTGACGCTCACGGGAACTGTACGAAAGGCAAACCTCCTGACCACGGCGGCCAAGGCTGGCGGCGCTGCATTTCCCGCGACTCGCAGAGTATCTTCAACGACGGCAGCAAACACGCCGCCGGTGATTGGAGTTACTGGTGCAGGCAATGGTGATCACCCCAACCCAGCTATTAACGCGGCTGAGCCTGGCGAAAAGGTTTGCATCAGCTGTGGAGTCGATGTAACGCCTCGATGGTGGCCCATTGACACACATCAGGAAAGACAGCTCACCAATGGCCACTATGGAACGATTGGATCCGAGGCGCAAAAGTTTGTTGAGCAGAGAAGGTTCCAGTGCCACAAGTGCAAGAAGCTCGCCAAGACGCCTCGAGCGCATGCCACGCCCGCGACACTGTCCACATCAGACTCGCGGCCGCATCATGCGACGCAAGCTACCATCTCAAAGCCCTCGCTGCGCAGTCCCCCCGCACCTCCGCCACTCGTTCCTGAGTATCGCGATCCTCGCTCTGTGAGCCAATGGCCACGCCCTCAATCTAGCCACCACCACGGGCATCCTGGTCCTCCCCCGCCTCTACCCCATCCGGTCCACGCGCCAACCATTCCGCAGTCGCACATGACAGGTGGCCGGCCGCCGCATTCATCTCCGCATGCATTTCCAGCGCCTCCACCGTCGTCACGGAGCAATCATTTCGATTGGCATCGCAGCTCGCCCACGAGCCATCACTCACCACCGGCGCGTCACTTGAATGGCGGCCCGCCTCCTATACACAGCGTACCACCACCTCCACCAATCTCGTCGCTGAGACCGCCGCCCATGTCTGGTCCGCCTCCACCAGTTGGCATGAACCACCGGCACTCGCCTTCAAGCATGTACTCGAGCAGCTTGCCACCTTCGCCGCGTAGCTTACGAGGACCGCCACCGCCACCTCCGCCTCCAGCGTATGTGCCGTCGTACCATGGACACGGACACCCGTCGCACTCGCCTCCCCGCAATCTGAATGGTGGTCCGCCTCTGCCGCCTCCGCGGGACTCTTTTGCCCACGGGCTTCATCCGCAGCGATCACAGTACCACTCGTCGGTACATGTGAGTCCCTCCGGACCTCCTCCGGGCCCTCTCAGCGCGATGCCACCCCATCCGTCGCGAGATTCCATGCCACCACGGTCTGACGGGCGCCCAGGCGGTGCTAGCGCAAACCCATCGCTTAAAAACTTGCTGTCTTGACAGAAGCGACCACGTTGCGGTGTCAAATTTTTTTTTGTCAGCAAGCCTTTTGGTCCTGCTTGTATAACTTGTTGATTCGTAAAAAAAAGAGGGCAAATTCTTGATGTGCTTGGCAGTCCCTCTAGCGATTGCATGGCACTTTTTTTGTATTGGGCACGCGCAAGAACAACTGGGTAATTTTTCTTTTTCAATGGAGTTGAGTTTTTGCGCATTCTTTATAAGCACACATGTTTCTTTTTAATCAGGCGGGCATATTGGATTTGGGTGATTGAGACTTGACTGGTGGGCAGAAAGAGGAGCAGAGTGTCGCGTCTCCAGAAGTGGGAGCAGGAGCGATTAGATATTATAGAAGTGGCAGCGTATTTGAAACACGAATAGAGATGGATTGAAAGTATATCAATGCGCAAGTGGCTTTGTAGTACGGAAAGTGGCTGGCGCGCTTGAGTGCAGGGTATTGGTGCGGTAGTTCCTGCTCGGCGAGGTAAAGTCAACAAGACTCTCCAATAGGCGGTCCAAAGTTTTGACCTCTTGGTCTGCATATCATCCATGGTCTTTTCAGGCAACTTTTCTGCGGGTATTTATTAACATGATGCAAAGATTTGTCGCCAACTTGTGGGGTATCGGAATGGCAAGCACCAGCAGCACTGTCCCCTCGGCTGACTGGTCGGCCAGCGAAGTACAGCGACATGTGGCAGATGTGCTCGTCAGCAAGTTCTGCCAGAGTGGCGACGATGCGACGCAGGTTGCGGCGCAGTGGGGATCCGGGACTGGCCAGGAACTTTTAAATGCGAGCGCGGAACGGCTGCAGTCGCTGTTTGGCGTGGACGTGGGAGACTGCCTGTTCAAGATGTTGAGGAACGAGAGCTGCGCGCTGCAGCCATGCCTCGAGACGGCCGGCGCGTGGGCTCATGAGGGAGCGGCATAGATTATACGTCCCCAGATTCCGAGCCCTCTGTTTTCGTTTTGCTACGCGGCGGTGACCAACTTTTGGCTCATGATTGCGCTTCTCCGTTGCTTGTCCCCTTGGTACCAGGGCGATGCTGATGGTAGGTTCCCCTCATGATTGTTGTGCACGATGAAAGAAAAGCTTCTCGTTACAGGCTGATCTGACAGACGGGGGTTTTTTTTGGGGGGTGGTCATGTAGGATTAATGACGAGGACGCTCGACGAATGTATTGCGAATCATCTCGTGAACCTGTTTCTCTTTGGCCCGGGCATCAACGATTTTTGCTTGGTCTCTTTGCTGTACACGGTCTATACGGTTCAAGCTTCTCGGATCGTGAGGCGGCTGGCGATACGTTACTTGTAGTTGTGGCGCCTATATCTGCGACTGATGGTTGAGAAGGGAGAGCAAGAAAAAGAGCAAAGGCCAAAAGGTGGAAACGAAGACGAAGAATAAAGGTCAAGTCGACGGGTCAGATGCAGGGATACTACTGACTGTACAGTTGATTTTTCGGAGGATGAGAAGTATGAATGTTTTCAGCGTTGTGTTGGGAATGCAGACAGCAGCCGGAGAGAGTGTGCACAATACAGCGATTTGATACAACAGTTAGTCGTTGGCAAGGATGATGGCTAATAGTGTCAACGATGGAAATTCCAAGTACTTGATTGATGCTAACCTGATCATATACTTTTGACGGTTGTGAATATGCAGAAATTCGAAAATAAGAAGATGGTTCGATCTGGCTACACTGCAATGGATAGGAGGTGGATTTTATTTATTATTTATTATTATTATTTATTATTATTATTATTTCATTATTTTTTTTTCAAATTCGGGCTTTTGAAAACCCAGAACCGTAGTGTAAACTGTGTAATCATGTTGGAGATAGTTAATGCCGATTCCGGTCCCGAGGCACAGGGTTAGGGTAATGGCGGGTGATGGACCCCAAGGTGCTTTTCAAGTCAAGCGGCCTGATGGGTTAGATGTACGGAGTACAGAAATGTATAATGCAATAACTTGTGGATCTCAACTGGAACTTTGTCTCAATTGTTCAACGGCGCCCGCCTGCCCGCCCTTTGCTGAATGAAGCCTGGCGCTAAATCTAAATAGCCAAGATGATATTTACAGTGTGGTTCATCGTCTTGTACCACACTCTTATTATTATTAATAATAATAATAGGTTAATAAGCCGTGGCACTAGAGGGGAGTAGTACAGACAGTACAGAGCCGTCCACGGCGGGGCTCGCTGGAAATGTCCCGAGCAGCCAGTAACAAGCAAGGCTTTCAAGTAAGATCCCCATGGAAAAAGTGCACCGTAGCATCTGCCCTCGGCTTCTTGAGGGCCATCCCTGAGATTTGGACCCCCCCCCCCCATAGTTATCATAACTTGGCCATTCCTTCTCCAGGATGCCCCCAGAAATGGCCACTTGCATCTTTTGCTGGGTACTTTTGGCGACAAAAAAAAAAGAGACCAAGAACATCTGAGCAATACGTACGTTTCTCGGATTTTTGCTGCGACATGTCTCAGGGCTGCCTTTGCCATTTTACATCCCTAATAACCGGCTCTCGCAAGCTGAACCCCGGCCCCCGTTCTTGGGCCAATGGCTCCTGCTGCTGCTGCTGCTGCTGCCTCGGATGCGGCCCCCCGGTCGTCGGCATCCAGACAAGAAAAGTCTCACAAAGAGCATGAGCACCGCGGACCTCAATTGAGCACATTGTCAATACACTCGGCGAGAACCGAGTCGCAAGAGTCGCGCACGAATAATGATGATGATGAAAAGAATGTTGTCGTCGACGCCCAAAACACGGCCGAGCTCGGCATGTCGAGAAGCCAGTCGAGGGCATCGTCGACTCGCACAAGGCCGGCTGTGGTTGTTCCGCGTCGTCAGCGCCGTGGTCTCTTGAGTCGCTTTACAATCCTACCCGAAGTCGTGAATCCCTATGATTATAAAAGGCTGACGAAATGGGGCATCACCGCTACCATTGCCGTTGCGACTGCTGCAGCGCCGCTCGGTTCCTCCATCTTTTACCGTTTGTTCTTATCGCCCTATTTGCAAGTCCAAAACGTGAAAAAGCTGACTCCTTCTCTTATATACATATACTAGCCGCTTTAAACACCATCTCTACAGAGTTCAACACCACTTCCACCATTACCAATCTGGCTGTTGCAATGTACATGGTGGCCATGTCCATATTCCCCATCTGGTGGTCCGCATTCTCTGAGCAGTTTGGCCGTCGCTCCATCTACCTCGCGTCCTTTTCGCTCTTTGTCCTCTTTTCCATTGCCAGCGCCCTGAGCGTCGACATTTCCATGCTCATCGTCATGCGCATCGGCGTCGGCGGCGCCTCGGCGAGCGTCCAGGCCGTCGGCGCCGGCACCATTGCCGACATTTGGGAGCCTCGCGAGCGCGGCCTCGCCATGAGCATGTTTTACCTTGGCCCGCTGCTCGGACCCTTGTTTGCCCCCATCATCGGCGGTGCCTTGTCGCAGGCCTTTGGCTGGAAGTCGACCATGTGGTTCCTGGCCATTTACGGTGGCGTCATTGTCGTCATGCTGACGCTCCTCCTTCCCGAGACCTTGGCTCGAGGAGAAGCTGCGCCGCCGCCGACGACGCCGCCGCCGCCACTAAACAGCGGTGATAATACGGCTGCTCCGCTTAGACGCTTGTCGACGAGGGAATCGACCACACTGCATACCAAGAGATTCGCGAGCGCCATTTATCGCTTCATCTTTGCTCCCCTCAAAGTACTGCTGTTTCTCCGTTTCCCTCCCGTCCTCATTACCGTCATTCTGGCTGCATTTGCCTTTGGAAGCCTCTTTGTCATGAACATTACGGTTCAGCAGCAGTTTGCCAAACCGCCCTATTCGTACCCAGAGCTTACCGTTGGCCTGCTCTACATTCCATCCGGACTTGGCTACATTGTCGGTTCACTGGTCGGCGGCCGCTGGCTCGACTACATTATGGCGCGAGAGGCTGCCAGGGCAAATCGCTACAACGACAAGGGCAAGCTAGTCTATCTTCCCGAAGATCGTCTTCGTGAGAATGCCTGGATTGCTGTTACAGTATATCCTTGCGGCCTGCTCTTGTTTGGCTGGACCATCAACTACGGCGTCATGTGGCTTGCCCCAGCCGCTGGCGCATTTGTTTTTGGAATCACATCTATGCTTGTCTTTGTAAGTATCTTGTCCGTATCCCTTTGCACCATGACACCGCAAGAAGCCATCTTGTCCACACCACAGTCTGGGGCTAACGCATAGTAAAAACAAAAACAGTCTGCAGCCACCACCATGCTTACCGAGTTTATACGCAAAAAGAGCTCGGCCGGCGTTGCTGTGAATAACTTTGTGCGCAATCTCCTCAGTTGCATCGGCACTGTTGTCGCTGCGCCGTGGCTAGATGCCATTGGACCTGGTTGGGTGTTTACTGCAACGGCACTTTTTTGCATGGCCATTAGTTACATTTGTATCTTTTTACTCCAGCGTAATGGCCCAAAGTGGCGCAAGGTCATGGAGAAGGTACTTGCCGAGACCATGTAATCCAAAATTTCATGTTGCATGAATCCATCGCAGGTTAATGAAATGATGAGATTTCCATTCACTGAGACGTTTGATGAAATGATGAGATTTCCATCACTGAGACGTTTGATGAAATGATGAGATTTATACCTCTTTAAAAGATTGCTTGATGAAATGACAAGATTTGTATATACATTCATTCAGCCACATCATAGCGCACGAGACAACACAACTCTCGTCTACCTGTTATTAGCCCGCTTCCGCGCCGACTTTTCCCTCTCGTACACATTCGACTCGCGGCCCTCCTCGCTCTGAATCTCAGACACCAACCGCTTAAACTTCTTCTCGTACGCCTCGTCCTTGGCAATCTTGGTGCGGAGCTTCTCGCGCGCCATAAAGTTGGCGTCCTTGCGCAGCTCCCGCATGGCCCCCTTGCGCTCGCGCTTGTGCTCCTTTTGCAGCTTGGCCAGCTCCGCGCGCTCCCGGTCGTGGTCGTAGTGCTTGGACGGATCAAACGTCTCCTCAAACTTGGGAATAGACGACTTGATGGCCAGCCGCCGGTGGTGGTGCAGCTCGAGCGGCCGGCGGGCTATGTGGGCCAGACGCGACATGCGCTCCAGCTTCGTAGCCAGCTTTTCGGCCTGCTGCGCGACGGACGACGGTAGCTTGCTGCGGCAGGGTCTCGAGACGAGATGCTTGGAGGCGCAGAGGGCAGGCGCAAACGTTTCGATAAAGGCAGACTTTCCAGTCCACAAATCCGCAGCGGCGTCGAGAACCTGCAGCGTTGTAGCAAGGACGGCAGCAGAGACGCTGACGGCTTCAGCGGCTGGCACTGAGTCGCCGGCATCCCCGGGGATACAATCGGTAAAGCGTAGCCTGCGAACCGTCGCCGCGGCTGAAACGAAGCGTCCTTGGGGATACTCGTGTATGGGGATCGCGGTTGTGATTTGTGTAGATGGGGCGATGGGAGCCAAGGCGCAGAGAGTGTTGATGGTAAAGTTGATGACTTCGGGAACGTAGCGTTTGGCAAGCTGTTGGTATTGAAGAGAGAGAATGCAGAGAAACGTGCCGGTAGCGAAATCGGCGAGCTGCTTTGGCACTTTTTGGCCGAGATATCGACCAATAGTCAGCATGGCGGGCGTGACAACCTGATGAAAGTGGTCAGACGTAGGAAAGATGCTTCCGACGGCACTCAAAAGTAACAGATCAGACGGCTCCAGAGAAAGAGTCCTCTGTTCTCCGATTTCCTTGAGGTGATGACGAAAACGGTTACTGATCTCAATAGGAAACATCTTGGCGAGAGAGTGAATGTGACGAACAATACTCTCGGTGACCGACGGTGGTGGCGCTGTGGCAGGGTCCCACGGAGAAGCGATGTAATCGATCAAGGCCTTGGAAAAGTTTCCCAGGCGCTCTTTATTCTTGGCGTCGAGCTTGGGGTGGTACAGCGCACGCACGCGCTGAACAATCTTGGGCGTGTTCTCGTGAGGGTACTGTGACGTGATGGCTTGCAAGGCGTCGACAGTCTCCGGACATGGAAATGTAAATGGAAGGCCGTGCTCGTCTCCCTTTTCAAGAGCCGACGTCTTGGCAACAGACGGCACATGAAAGACGGGATTCTTAGTCTCCTCCTCATTCAAAAGACCCTTTGTAAACTCGTCATCTTCGTCGATTTCGTCTTCAGCATCAGAGTTGCCAGATTCATCGTCTGATTCATCACCACTATCACCGAGATCCAGATCCAGATCAGAACCGCTCGCAACCAAGTCATCGTCAATGATAAAGTCGTCTTCATCGTCGAGCCCAATGTCGGCAGCTGTCGTGCGTGTGCGAATGCCTTCGCCAAGCCCGAATTCATCGTCATCATCTTCGACGTCCTCGTCGTTGGCAGACGCGTGTTTAGCCTTGTCGTCTTCGCTGTCGTTGCTATCGGAAACTTCCTCTCCGCGCATGCGCTTTTGGCGCTTCTCTTCCAATTCGCGTAAGCGTTTTGATTCTTCCTCTAGCTTTTCTTCTTCCGTCTTTGTGCGATCTTGAGGTTGTGCACGGCGATCCTGCGCCAGACGTTTCACTTGCATGTCGAAATTTCTGTCGAATTCTCCGCGCTCAAAGCCTGCAATGGTAGCTGCCTCGGCCTCTTCCGAGGGCTTGTTCCTCGCTGATGAGGATAACAGCATTTGAATGTTGGCAAGTTCTTTGTCGATTGTGGCTCGCATCTCGTCATCGCCTTCTTTGGCGGCCTGGCGTTCGTATTTGTGTTGTTTGGACTTGGCGATAATTTCCTCCATGACCTCTTTCTTCGACTTTTTGCGCTCGGGTTCCTTGTCACTGGTGTCGCTATGATCTTCTCCCGCTAGACCTCGAAGTCGTTTTAGGCGTTGTCGCTCACGAACGGAGCCATCGCTATCGTCTGCATCGAGGTCTTCTTCAAAGTCGTCGACAAGTGAGTCGTCATCGTCAAAGGAAAGAGACTTTCCGCCGTGTGTAAGACCTCCATCTAGTGGACCGTCATCTTCGAGGTCAAACATGGAACTCTTCTTGTGCGCTCGCTGCTTCTCATGGGCGAAACGCTCGAGCATCTTGTCCTCTGGGGCCATGGTCGGGTCATTTTCTCCGAATCGGCGATCGAGAATACCGCCAACTTTGTTGCGGTGCTGCATGTCGACTAGAAGAGTCTCGCGACGCTGGTGCAAGTATGATTAGTGGCAGCAGAGAATAATAGTGACTGAACTTGACTTACCCGTTCTTCGCCGGCAGCTTTGGCAGCACCAGGGCGGCCCTGGATGCCCTTGGCAGCACTCGCGCTCTTGGGTACATTGCTGGTGACATCAAACTTGGGTCCTCTCGCGGCGTGTTTGAGATCGAAGGGGTTGAACTGCTCACGAATGCCGGATAAGACTGCGCCGCGTTGCAGTCTTTTTTCGTTGCGACCCTTTTGCTCTTCGGCATCGCGGCGCTTTTGCTTTTTGGATTTTTGGGGCCCAATGACACCCTGCTCCCTCAGCGACGCTTTCAGACGCTTCAGTTGAGAGCCCGCCATGTTGAAGATAAGAAAGATGTTGTCGGTGGCAAGCAATGTTTGCGCTGCTGAGAGCCCATGGCTGATTGGGGTGCGATGGCGTAGATTTTTTTTTTTGGGCGGTTGGCTTATCGATAAGAAAAGTTGGTCGTTATTTGACTGCCCGCCCAATAGCGTTTCGTGTCGCTGACTGTTGGTCAGCTTGTAGAACATGACGACCAACAATTTTGACCGCAATTGCATGGAGCAAGGGCTCGCATGTAGTGTCCAAGATATTGGTTGCAGGGAATGGCTGGAGATATACCAGAAGAGCCGAATAAGTTGCAGTTTGAAGTACAACCGCGGGGTTTGTCCGAAGACACCTGCGCTTGGCACTTAACACGCTACGAGCACATCTCGAATTTAGCGCCTAACGTAGAGCTTTTGGCAAAGCACAACAAACACGATCACTTTATCAAACAGCTGCGCTCGAGCTCGCGTCTTCGAAGCTTGGCAGGAGCCGTTGCTCTTTCAAATCACAGCATTGCAGAAATTACACGCCATAGTCAAGGCGAGAGACATGGACATGTACGAGAACCTTGTACTGCACGACAAATGGTCACGAGCTGCGTGCGGACTGCGTCGCATCATTAGTTGCAAACGCGAATCAACACTGGACAGAGGTAGAGTGAAACATGCATCATGCCGATCTGCAGCGAAACCTGAGCGACGGCCAACGCTCTCCTTTCTTGAGAGAAGATCCCTCGCGTGCTTTCCTTGCAGGCATCAAGGAGAACGATTGCTGCAGATATATGAAGGGGCTGGTGAACCTAGAAATGGATGCTGACCCGACGAAAGAGGAGGAGTTAGTGACATGGCCACCCCCGAAGGCGGTGCGTCAACCCATCTTGGTGGCTTCCAATTGTCTTGGCCGGAGTGTAGTCATCTGCCTGTTTATTGTAACTGTTTGGAGACCGTAATTCAACTCACCCCAGCAGTTGCTCAATCTCACACCTGAGTGTACGCGATTCCTCTCGCAGCCCTTTTATGGGGGGAGTTTTTTTTTTTTTTTTTTTTTTTTTTTTTTTCGAGAGCGTCGACTTCATTCTATAGACGTAGAATCGTCAGCTTAGTAGTTTTCCGCCCGTGTTTCCACGCATTTGACAATGGAAAGAGCTGTGCCTCGACATTCGCGGAAAATGTGTCTGTTAACCCTTGCACTTTTGCCTACAGGCTCTTTATCTGCGCCTTCACAGTACCGCGCTTCTCAATCTTTCGGAGGAAATCGCTGGTTTATAGCCATGCCCTGTTAACAGTTCGGCCATTATCAGGCAGTGGGTGAGCTAAAACACTCATGGTCGGCCTGACGGTCACTTAGTTGTAATAGTTTATACCCGTACTTGCCAGAAGGCTGATGTGGTTTTTGTTGGCAGAGGCCAACAAGCACCAAGGGTAACTGATGGATGGTGCGCCCAAACCATCGAGCACTTTGACACATGAAAAAAAATCTGACAGCACTAGCTTTAGTTAAACAAAGGTGTGTTTTTTATGATACGTTTGGAAGAACGACTTAAAAATACATGGCGGATTTTGGCCTGTTTACTTGCAAACTTTGATCCAAATAACTCGCAATTCCCATGGAAATAGATAACGCCATACACTCGCAACCGCTGGACTGTTTTCAGTGGCGCCGCAACTTCACATGTTCATCGTTCAACCCCGACACCGAAAAGATGACGCATCTTTAGTAGTTCAATTCACCACCGCCACTGCCAGAGACTTGATCAAGATCCTCATAACTCTTCAGGCTCCGTCCCTGGACAGCCTCCCGTGGTCCGCCAGCACCGGCACCAGCACCGTCGCCCCAGCGGGAACCCCCCATTCTGTTTCGACCGCCGTCGGAGCGACCACCACGTCGGTCATACGGGCCAGTGCGGTGCTGGCCCCTGTTGTACATGCCTCCGCGTCGAATAGGGCCACCGGACCGGTCGTGATCCATCCCATTCCATCCATTGCCGTGCATACCTGGGAAGCCGTTGGGGGCACCACCCGCTGAAAAGCCTGGCATCATCATCGGGTTGGAAAAGTTTTGCAGGCTAAAGCCACGAGGTGTTCCGGCTGTAGAGTTACCATTGGGCTGCGGGAAATGCCCGTTCGAGTTTGCGTCAGTGCGCGACGGCGCAATATGTGAGGGGTCGAGGACATATGCGTTGATGAGTTCAAACTCCTCCTTCAGCCCATCGAGCCACTCAGTATGTCTTTTCTCGACGTGCTTCTTCCAGAAATGCTCTTCCTTAAATAGTTTGCTGCACTCTGGAACCTTGCAACGCCATTTGTGCTCATCTTCCTGTTTGACGTGCTTCATGAGCTCAGCCTCAACCGCCTCTTCCACAGAACGTCCGCCCAGCTTTCGCAGATCCGACGCCTGAGGCTCCAGAATCTGCTGCAGCTTGTCCTCGAACGTCTTGACCCAGTTAAAGGCTCGCATAAACTGCTGCTCGGTCTTGTTCGACGTATTGCGGAATTTTTTGTCGATTTCCTGGTTGTCCATGTCGAGATCCTCATCACCATCGACACGCTTCTTCTCAGGAAAAGGGCTGCCGTCTGCACTAGCCTTGGCAACCTCTCTAGCCGAGATGGAAAGAGTGCTGCGAGGGCGACGCAAATGACCACCAGCGCACTTGCGTGTGAGTTCGTGAATAGAGTCACTCTCGAAGACGCAGAAAAAGCAAAAGTTAAAGACGCGTCGCAGATACTCGATGAGAAGATCAAGCTGCTTCTTCTTAACTAGCATATCCTCATCGTCCACTTCGTCTTCATCCGCGGCACCCTCATCGTCATCGTCTTCCGCGGCCAGACCGTCATCCTCGCCGTCCATGGCCTCGTCCATAGACACCTCCTTTGTCTTCGTGGTCTTCTTGCGTGGCGCGGGAGGAATCGCGGGCTTCAGTTGGCCCGAGTTTCTGAGGCTCTCGACCCTCTCTTCGACTTTGATGATGGCTTGAAAGTCGGAGCCAAAATCCTCCTCGTACTTGTTCACAAGCCTCTGAACAAGCAACAGATCCTTGTCAATACGCTCAGGCGCAGAGAACAGATCCCAAAGCGCCTTCTTTCTTGGGTTACCAGGTGGATTGTGCACACCAACGTGGCATACAAAGTCACCTCTCGCCTCATCCTTGACAGTTTTGCCATTGACAGCCTCCAAGGCCTTCTCAGCTGTGGAGGCCAAGGGTGGCGTAGCATCAATCTCACCATCGTCGTCTTTGGGATCAGCCCGGTCAACAGGCATTGCAGACTCAGAAGAAGGATGAAGCATCACCCAGCCTATGCGGTGATACCTCTTGCTCGGGTTCGGATCCGACAGCGACAGCCACCTGAAACCACCCTCTTCCTCTCCAAGGTGCTCCTTACAGAATTCCTCGAGATTCTGACGACTGACATGAGGCGCAATCGTCTTGATGAGAAGGGTTGGCTGGAATTGGTTTTCATCGCGGATGTCCGCGCCATTGGCTGGTACAAGATCGCTGACGCCAAGAATCTCATTCGTAGCGGTAGCTTCGCCTTCCTCCTTTTCGATGACGCCGCCTGTGCCGTTGCTTTCGCTTTTCGGAATGCCCTCCAAAGAGAACTCGTCAAAGGTGCCAGACTCTAAATCTTGTTCCCATTGACTATAGGCACCGCGTCGGACTTCATTGAGCTTGGCTCTGAAGTTATCTCGGATTTCGGGGACGTATCGCTCCTTGAACCATTGCTCCTTTTTATGCTCACTGACAAAAGCGCGAGCCATTTTGGCTTGAAGTTCTTCCTTATACGTATCATAGGCCGACTGTATTTGTGCCTTCTCTTTCTCCCGTTCTTCTTGCGATTCGCGGGTGCCACGCGGACGTTCGGGCTCTCGCCGGCGCCCAGTGCGAATGCGCTCCTTCTCTTCTTTGACTTTCTCGTTCATGCGCCACCACTCGCTGAAGAAGGAGAAGCCGACTTGGTAAGGAAGTTGGGCGGGATTCGGTACGGGGTTAACGAGAGTCCCAGCCGGGCCGCTGTCCTGATTGGGGATATAACGATCGATGTTCGAAGGAGGGGAGACCCCACGTCTTCTGTCATCTCTGTCGCGGCCATCTCGGCGGGCGCGAGGTTCATATCTATCGGCGGGGGAGCGAGAACGACGACGATCACGACGTTCGTTACCTGAATGAGGAGGTTAGCGCACCGAGTCCGACGTCGGTAATGAGTGTCTTACCTGGTGATCTATTGCGGTAGAACCCATCTGAACGGTCATCTCTACCCCGGGAGTCGTCACGCAGGCGAGACGGTCGGTCCACATTTGGGGAGCGACCAGAGTCCCTGGAGTCTCTGTACGACGAGTACGAGTCCATTGCAACACGAGAGCTAGCTGCTCTAGGAACACGCCGCTGTGCTTCGGCACACAATCGAAGCTGATATCAACCAAGCGTATTTTCAGCTGTAAAAAATGCGCCGTGCCAGGGGCTGAAGCAAATCGCGGAGGGGCCTATCGATTGGCTGGGGAGCCATGGTTAGACTCAGAGAGGGGACGAGGGTAATTCCAGAGCAGGCAGGCGGCCGAAGGAGAGAATAGAAGCGCGAGAGAAACAAGATTGATGGCAGAAAGAGAGCGCCGCAAAAAGTCGCGTAGAGAGGGGGGGTGTGGCTGAATGCAGTGGACGCGGAAGATGGCCAGCAGGCTGATTGGAAAGGCAATGAACGCTTCAACGAGACGGGAAGATTCGGGCAAGGGCAGGGGAGGATTGAATATGACGGGACGAGACACTGGGGATAATGAAGAAGGAATAGGTAGGCAACGAACTGAAATAATGCGAGCCGCTCGAAGAACACGGCAATGATGCGGCTTGCGCTGGAAGCGAAGCTATCTGGATTGTGAAGAGATCAAGCTGAAGGAGGTTGGCGGGAAACTGGTTGAGCGTGTGTGGGTCGTGTTTGAAGCTGAGATTGTATGGGGAAGCAAGAGTCATGGAGTTCACGGCAGGCACTGTGTCGCGCTAGGATGTGCGCAGGCTTATACAGTGCGATGGTTGACAAAGCACTGTATCTGGCAGATGCACGTGTGGCAATTCTTGAACAAGTCATCTTCTACGCTGGCTAATCACCGTATCACGAACGGCAGACTAGTTAGCGGCAAGGAATACCGCAAGCCCCCATGCATTGGAGGGTGACCAACTTGGGCTAGCTAAAGCGCAACACAATGGCCTGTCGTACGAGAACCGGGGCCTCTGCACGATTCGGTTCGATGGCATACGGCAATGTCGAAAGTGCGTGCCAAAATTTACAAGGGGACGATCTAGGATAATTCTCAGCATGCAAATGTCATTGCTATTCAGTCAATTCCCGTCTTGTGAATTGCGGCCTAGTTAGATGGTCAATTGACTCCAGCGAAAAGGTCATGGCCTCAAATTGTGCGAGGGGCAAGTTTCGAATCAGTGGGAATAAAAGTTCGAGTCTTCACCACACTATCGCCTGTCTTCCGACTATCAATGTCGTCTTCGGATTTGCTGGTCTTCATCGATAATGTTCTTCCCGCTTGCTATCAGAAGCTGCCTCGCATCGAGAAACCAGGCGTCCTTTGGCAGAGCGTCGGCATTGCGTTGCCAGAATTCACAAAGCCATTGGCTATCGTGCTATCCGAGACAGAGTGGCTAGGTCGGCTTGACGGTGACGCTAATTCATGACCATTTTGCCGTCGAATCTTTCTGGGATGTTGAACTGATGTAAGCTAGCCAGTTGAGCACATTGAAGGCGCGGTCCAATTGCGCGCTGTCCTTGCTACAGTGGTCAGGCTGCAACACGTTAGAAGTCCCTGTTTCTCTAGTGTATGGAATTGTCAGTAAGTAATCTGTTGTATATCATGGATGTCCTATGTTGCTCGTGTGTATTTACGAGTCACAGGCCGTCTGTTTGCTCGCTGTAAGCCCACATTCCACCGCGCGCTGTCAACAGACTGCATCACTGCCCATCTACTGACGGGGAAAACATTCGCCTTGCAATGCAATGACAGCATCATGCCCGGGACATACTGCCGTGTGTAGAAATAAAAGAGCCCAATGTCCATATGACGGACGATGTTTTCTTAGTGTTGTAGGTCACACTGATTCTCCATCCACTTCGCTCCGTCTGGCGCCGGGCCAGGCACAATTAATACAGAAAGTTCATTCTCTATTGAAACATAGCTCATCTTGAGCAAAGGCCTCCTTGAGATCCTTTATGTAGTCGTTCCTCTTATTCACTTTCTTCTCGACAAAGCTCAACGCTTACTATGCCTAGTAGAAGAAGAATACTTTATTAAAGATAGACTAATTAGGGTGATATTTATTAAAAATAGGCTAGATGTTATAGTTGAATATGTTATAAGCGCCCTTAGGTATCGTGGCGGCCTTAAAGTACTAGAAGCCGCCATTTTCCTATAATTTGAGCTGTATTGCCGCCTGCTTATTTAAGCCGTTCCGTTAGATCTCCTCCTCACTATAGATAGAAATATATTTAGTTAGAACTTATTCGTATTCTTTAAGGTCATCGCGATCGTTAAACCCATCAACAGACTTAGATATAAGCTAGTATAGAGGGGCCTGTATCTTAGCAGGTAAAGTATAGGTCTATTTAAGATTAATAATACATCAGATATTCCATTACTTATTAACATATATATTATTTTAACTTAAGTCATTTAGCGTAATATAGAATAGCCCTTAGCGGGTATCGGGGTTAATAAAGTAATATATAATAGCTTATATCCTAGCACTTACTACTAACTAGCGTTAGCCATCCTCCTCATTAAAGATCGCGTTTAGCTATTTCCTTAGCTTAAAATCTTATAAGGAGAGTAGGTCTAAGATATATAATTCCACTTTAGCGTATATACGCCTACAAGGTATTCCTAAAAAGATCCCCTTATTCTCTAGCATATATATATATAGGTTTAGCGGTCTATTATAGAGACTAATACTATTACTATTATTATCCTAGAATGAAAATGATCTAAGTCGAGGTTAGGGTATTAAGTTTATAGATAAACTAATGTGTACTAATCCGCAGAATAAATTCTCTCTACAGCTCTTATTATAATAGTATTTAGGCTAAGATAAGGCGAGACTTTCCCCTTCCGCCTCACTCATAAGGAGAAACCTAGAAGTAAGGCTATAACAAGTCACATAGCGCGAATATTATATTAGGGCGGGGTAGCTAAGAAGATATACGAAGAAACGGCGGAGTCCTATCTAAGCTCTACGCCACTAAGTAGTATTTTAAGGACGTGTATACTAAAGGGAAGAGTTAGCTAGGGAGAGTCACTATGGCGATAGTTAATAGTAGATATACTATTAAGCCATCTAGTAGTCTAAAAGTATATAGTATAGGAATTAGTATATCTAGGTAGTGCTCCTATAGCTAGAGATAGGTGGCAGTTTCTATATGAATCTTTTCGTCTAGGTTGCCTAGAAACGGGCGTTCTCTAATGCAATGTGAAAATAGAAGCCGTAAGTAAGCAGTTTTACTAGATAGCAGCCACATAATAATAGCAACGTTAAAACTGCCATGCCTCCATGCTTTAGGTTATCTATGAATCTTACACGTTTAAACCTAAAGCAATCTACAAATCATATCCTCCAGCTCGACGGTTTGCTTAAGGATCGACGCGTAAAATTACTTTTAGAGCTCCGGGTAGCGCATCGAAAATAGCACATTTTCCTCTTTGTCGATGGCATCCGTTAGGGCGTCGGACGCTTTAGCGATAGCGTCGGGTGGCATCTTGGCTGAGGTCGCGCAGAGGTAGGTAGGACGTATGTGTACATAGCAGGGTGAACCTTGACCTTCTGAGCAACTGCCTGCCGGCGCTCGTAGGTTGCTAGTCAGACCCACTATTTCTAGTGTAAACTGGTGCTTCATTGTCAAGTGTTTATAAGTTAAAAGCAATTTATACCTTTTCACTCTTACCCTACGCAAAGATAAATACTTCTATCACTCTTTCTTGCTTACTGTTCCCTCGTCTTCCTTCTTAACCTTACCCTTTACCCGCTTTCTTTGTGCATTTTCCGCAGAACTGGTGACAATGCCAATGTTGGGGTTATTTGCGATTTCCTGCCATGACAATCGTCCATCTTGGTTCCGACGCCGGGTGCTGAGAGCCGCATTTCCAGACGACAAAACTTAACGCTCGGCAAGCTCTCGCGCTTACCGTTCGTATTTCCTGATAGAAAGAAGTGTGTCCGCTGTGCAATTCATGGCAGGTTCGCAGGCTCACAATTCCCGTTCACAGAAGCTTGCAGACAGACCTAGACCTTCCTTACCCAGCTTTCGGCGGTAATACACTTGGCCGGGCGTTTTGAAGGTCTTATTTAATACATTAACTTGTAACTATATAATTATAAGAATAGAAAATCTATAATCAAACGACTTTATTCATACAAGAAAATATAATTCTGGTAACGTAGGTTTGTTAGTTATGAAATAAGACGAGGTTGGGTGGCCTAGAAGGGGGTGTGGCCTATAAGCGACGTTACCTAAGTAGGTACTAAACTACTAGTGGCTGTAGTTAGTAGATCTAGGACAGGTTATGTGTAACCACAGCTTTCAGCGCCGCCACTCCAACCTCCACCTCAAAGCAGAATAGCTTCTTGTTTGTCGGCCTAATCATTCTCCTGACCGATCTGAAATTGAGGCGCTGCCCCCCTCCCTTGCCTCTCTTCCAATCAAGTCGACGCTCTGTAAAACCATACAGAGTTGGGCACACGTCTTTTTTCTTTTCATTTCCGTCCTACATCGCACAGACTCAGGTCGTGGCACACACGTACGACTGTTGTTTCACGGGACCGATGCATCGCCATGCCATTTGTTGGCGGCGACTCTCCTCCTCCCGCCCGTAAGCGGCGATGGCAGGA
The DNA here is from genome assembly GCA_038367545.1 of Beauveria asiatica. Lineage (NCBI taxonomy): Eukaryota > Fungi > Ascomycota > Sordariomycetes > Hypocreales > Cordycipitaceae > Beauveria > Beauveria asiatica. The sequence goes on along the minus strand of JAAHCF010000224.1, from coordinate 6,179 downwards.
TCACGACAACGACGACACGCGCAGCGTCCTTTCGCTATACCGTAGTGACGAAACCTGCTCTCTTGGCGGCAGCCACCCTATTGGTCTCTTGACTCGGAAGATGGCCGCGCCTGTATCCAAACGCACGCGGCTCGACAACGACGACGACGCCAGCCACCTACACAACACCACCAACAACAACAACCCTGGCTTCGCGCCATGCCACCGCCGTCGGCCCTCTCAACAATCGCAAAAACACAAGTCGCTGCAGACTGTACCCGTCTCGACACCGCACCGGCCCGCCAAGAACATGGTAGCGCCATGCCACATCTGCCACCGACGACCGACCAAAAAGTCGGGCCTTGACTCGTTTGCTCAGTGCGAGGGCTGCCACGAGCAGACGTGCTTTGTCTGCATCCGTCAGTGTCACGGCCGGGGCGACATGGCGTCGGTCCTGTCTGAGCAGGAGGCCCTGTCGCGGTCGTTCCACATGGAGGACGCCGACGCCGACGCCGACGCCGACGCCGACGCCAACGCGTGCGATGACCCTGATGGCCGGCCGCCAGGGCCGCCGCAGCGGGAGAAGATGGATCAGAGGCTGGGTACGGCACGGAACTGGGCGGCATGCGGGCACCGCTCCGTGGTGTGCAGTCGCTGCTGCGTGGAAAAGGGACCTGAAGGCGAAGTTGTCTGCCTTGGTTGCTTATTTGGGGATGAAACACTGAACGATATGGCATTGTGATGCCCAAATGGCCTTTTATACCCCATTGTACCTCATTACTCACACTGGCCGATGATTCGGCAACTTTTACTTCATGATGGCGTTTGAGTGGCAAGACTTGGATGGCGTTATTATTTTGTGCCTCAGTGTTTTCTGGGGTTAGCTGTACAAAGGATATCTACAAATTCAATAACATAGCTTATCAATACCTAATCACTTTCCAAAAGAATCATATCCCGCCATTGGAAAACGCCGTGTCTATTCCGTAGCAACGAATTCAAAACTACTCAATTATAGACACTCCCACGGCACCATCGCCGTCCAGTACTCGTACATAATGACTGCATTCCATACACTATTCTAGTTATACTGCATATATGTAGCAGTAGAGTTGAACTTGAGATTACCCTTGATGACTTTGTCGACAGCGCTCAGAAAGTCCTTCTCCGTCGCCACCTTTCTCCTGGCACGAATGGCAAACATACCGGCTTCCGTGCACACACTGCGAAGCTCGGCACCAGTCGCGTTGGGGCACAGTCGCGAAATGAGCTCCCATCGGATGTCTCTCTCGACCGACATGCTCTTGGCGTGGATACGCAAGATGTTGGCGCGACCCTCCAGATCGGGCAACGAAAACTCAATCTTGCGGTCGATACGACCGGGACGCATCAGCGCAGGGTCCAGAGTCGAGGGTCTGTTGGTTGCAAACATGACCTTGATGTTGCCTCGCGCATCGAAACCGTCCAGCTGTGTAATCAGTTCCAGCATGGTTCTCTGGACTTCGTTGTCGCCACCGGCGCCGTCGTCGAAACGCGCACCACCAACAGCATCGATTTCGTCAAAGAAAATGATACACGCCTTCTTCGTACGGGCCATCTCGAAGAGTTCTCTAACCATCCGGGCGCCCTCACCAACATACTTTTGCACCAGCTCACTTCCAATAACACGGATGAAGGTGGCGTCTGTTCTGTTGGCGACAGCTCTGGCGCAGAGAGTCTTTCCGGTACCGGGAGGACCGTAGAGCAGTGCTCCCTTGGGAGGGTCAATGCCGAGGTTGACAAAGCGCTCTGGTGATAGCAGCGGCATTTCAACAACTTCTCTGAGCTTTTCAACCTGTTCCTTGCAACCACCAACATCACCGTAAGTAACGTCGGGTTTCTCCTCGACCGTCATCATGGTGACGCTCGCGTCAATCTTGGGTGGAAGCGGGAGCATAATCTGATACTTATTTCTATCAACACCAACTCGCATGCCCTCCTCGATATCAGTAGGGCTGACTCGGTCGCCAAGCTGGACGACAAATTTGGCGATTTGCTTAACGTTAATAACGTATTTGCTCTTAGATTCGTCACCCTTTTCGTCAGAGATGATTTTCGTGCATCTAGCAACCTGGAAGGGCTGCTCCTCTTGCATTCGTTGGCGGTCGGCCGCAGTGTCCCAGAGATGTGGTGGTGCCAGACCAGTATCGGATTCCTGTGCATGTCAGCATTCGATGTTGCCGCGCCGTCAAGAGTGCCTGTCGCATACCTTGACGCCAATCTTCTCGTCCACGCTTTGTTGCTTCTCCTTGATCTGCTTCTCAAGCTTCTTGATCGCGGCTCCGTACGGCGCAGCGCCATAGGTCTTGAGGACTTGGATATCCCTGGTCGCGGATTAGCAGGGCGACAGCCATGCCGTAGGGAGTTTGAGCGCATACTCATCGGTAAGAGGTGTGATCTTCTTCTCTTCTACTTCATCATCGGCAAAGGTTTTCTGGTACTTCTCCCAGTTTTGGCCGGTGGCGGAAGGCTGAAGCGGTCAGTGACATGGTGTGGCTTGTAGGGTCAGCGGCTATGGTCGCTCACCATGATGAAATGCGCACGGTAGACGCGCCACCAGTCTCGAAGCGTAGGGTTTGTTGTTGAGTAATTGGACGGTAGCTGCAGCAGTAATTGTTATCGAGACTGAAGGTGCGGCGACGTCGGAGGCGCAAGTGGTGGTGTTTGGTGATGGATTGGCTGGAGCAAAGGCAGAGAAGCATTCCGTAATCTCAGTTGCCTGAGAGCTCCAGCGCCAGGCCTGTTTGACGTGTTTAACGGCGCTAGGCCGCTTTAGGACTACATGTACTCTGGATGCAAAGCGCAGAATGGAAGGTGGCGGAAGATGGATAATCCCCACCTCCGAGCCCAAAATTTCCAGGCGGTGGTGCTAATGGCGGAGTAGGGTACAAGGTGGGATATTTCGATTGAATGCTGCCTGTGGACCTGAGTTTCCCGCGTTCTATCAACAAGCACGTCTCGGACAAGATACTTCGACGAATTCAGGATTAGGATATCTCTCGACAATGTCTGCGGCCGAGGTTCAAAGCGGTGGTCAGGGCGGAAATGCTACTTTCAGAGTAGGTTGACGCGCCGCAGCAAGCTCCCAGAGCTCCCCCACTAACCGTTTTGTAGGATAGAGAGAAGCCCATGGCAGTTCGCTCGTCGAACATTGTCGCTGCCAGAGGTATGAGCGCAAGGTCAACGAACCCGAACACAATATATGTACTAATTGCTATACGCAGCCGTCGCTGATGCCGTGCGCACATCGCTGGGACCCCGTGGTATGGACAAGATGATTCGCGGTGGAAAGGGGGAGACCATTATCACAAACGACGGTAACACCATGCTCAAGAGCATGTCAGTTATGCACCCCACCGCAAAGATGCTAGTCAATCTCTCTGGTGCTCAAGATGCTGAGGCTGGTGACGGTACCACATCTGTTGTCGTCATTTGCGGTAGCTTACTCGGTGCGGCCGACCGCCTCTTGTCCAAAGGCATCCACCCCTCTGTCATCTCCGAGTCTTTTCAGCGCGCTGCCGCCGCTGCCGTCGAAGTCCTTCACGACATGTCGCAGCCCATCTCCCTGACCGACACTGCATCGTTGCTACAAGCTGCCAATACATCGCTCTCGTCCAAGATTGTCTCCCAGTACTCGAACCTTCTAGGCCCGATGGCCGTTAACGCGGTAACAAAGACGATCGATCTCAAGACGGCCGAGAATGTCGACCTCAACAACATCCGCATCTGCAAAAAAGTCGGCGGTACTATCGAAGACAGCGAGCTGGTGGACGGCCTTGTTCTCCACCAGCCCGTGTTGAAGAATGCTGGCGGCCCTGTTAGAATGGAAAAGGCTAAAATTGGTCTCATCCAGTTCCAGCTGAGCCCTCCCAAGCCCGATGTACGTCAAACATGACTGTGGTCGAATGACAGACACTGACTGATGCGCTGCAGATGGAAAACACGATCCAAGTCAACGACTACCGCCAGATGGACAAGATTGTCAAGGAGGAGCGCCTGTATCTGCTCAACTTGGCCAAGAAAATAAAAAAGGCCAAGTGCAATGTCCTTCTAATCCAGAAGTCTATCCTCAGAGATGCTGTCAACGACCTGTCGCTGCATTTTCTCGCCAAGCTTGGAATCATGGCCATCAAGGAGATTGAGCGCGACGAGGTCGAGTTCATCTGCAAGTCGACTGGATGTAAGCCAGTTGCCGATATCGACTCTTTCACCGAGGACAAGCTAGGAACAGCTGACCTGGTCGAGGAGGTCCAGTCTTCCGGAGCGCGTATGGTCAAGGTTATGGGTGCCAAGGCTACCGGCAAGACCGTGTCCGTCGTTGTCCGTGGTGCCAACTCGTTGATCCTGGAAGAGGCCGAGCGAAGCTTGCACGACGCTCTTTGCGTTGTCCGCTGTCTCGTCAAAAAGAAGGCCCTTATCGCTGGTGGTGGTGCGCCCGAGATTGAGATTGCCGCCCAGCTGGCCAAGCAGGCACGCAGCCTAACTGGCACAGAGGCCATCTGCTGGAAAGCCTTTGCTGACGCCATGGAAGTCATTCCCACAACACTGGCCGAAAATGCCGGTCTCAACAGTATCAAGGTCGTTACTGACCTAAGACACCGTCACGAGATGGGCGAGAAGAGCGCTGGTGTCAGCATCAAGTCTGGGGGGGTTAACTCCAACATTTCCAAGGAGAACGTGCTGCAGCCGCTGCTGGTCAGCACAAGCGCCATTGAGTTGGCTGCCGAGACGGTGAAGATGATTCTGAGAATAGACGACATTGCCCTTACGAGATAGAGTATCAACCTTTGACCAGGATGATGTATGATAATACCCAAAAGAGGTGTTTCTGAAGTATATAGAAGGAATAAAAGTACAACCGGAGTGCGGCGCAAGAATATGGTTTTCAATACACGACCTTTCGTTGAAAGACCAACGTGTGCTGTGGATCAAGGAGCCGAGCCGCCAGCTGGCAGAGGTTCGGTCCCCTGATGTTGGTTGTTTGCAAACTACTTTTGCCTTGATCTACACAATTGCAACTGAACACGCCACTCAGTTGGCAATCCATTCTTTTATAGGATTATCATGGCAAGACGTGCTACGAATTCCGACGACACTTCTACCGCAATTGTAGCACAGCAGCACATTCTGCAGGTATGCGCTGACCGCCATCCAGCCAAGCCATCTCCCAGCCGAAAGCTACTGACGTCTTCCTCGACAGCTTAAAAAGGAGCGCGACGGAAAAGTCAAGGACGTGGTCGCCAAAGTCCTCGCAGATTTGGACGATATCAAGCGCCAGGTGTCGCAAGAACGGGAGGAGCACGAGCGGCGGAGGTAATCCACCAGTTCCTAGAAGAGATGAGAAAAACAATTGCCACGTGCGGTGCTGACCGGCCCATTTTACAGAAAGCAGAAAATGGCCAAGATGTTGTCGGATATTGCAAAGTCGGTGCAGAAGCGAAACGCGATTGAAGAAGGCATGATGGCTGTGGTGTCTGGTCTCAACACGACCATGATGCAGTTGGAGACTCGTGTGATGGAGGTCTACGAAGTCAAGGAGCGTCAAGTGCAGCAATTGCTGTAAGACGATGAGGATTGAAGACAAGACATGCCAGAATTTCCCGACCGAGGCGCGTTTTGGGTGGAAATGTACAAAACTTTTTTTTGTTATTCTATTATCCAGGTACCATTCCTGACCTGTGCCAGGCTGTTGCTAGTATCAATGCTCTCATGAGTTAGAGGAGATTGCTTCCCGGTCCATTGCTGACCGGCCTATTCATAATTGCACAAGTGTTGTACACAGCGCCGGATATACCGGTGGCTGAAGTTTTTGTGGTTTCCCCGCGCTCCCATGGTCAATGAGCCAGAATTTGATCCGTACAGGAGCGCTCTCGAATCGCGCAGTATGCCATCGTCTCGCAGTCGATCGCTTCTTTCTCTTCCACTTTGTTTTGATTTTGAATCTCTAGACCTTGTATCCGTAACCGAGCATGCAGCTCTTGTACTGCTGCACAAATGACTGGCAGTCGGCCTGAGGGTCTTGGGCACCGGAAAAGAGCATGCACTTGTCGCGCTTGGCCTTTTCGTCCTTGCATACGCAGCAGGGCTGCAGCACATGTATTGTCAGCACGCGCCCACGTTTTCTTCATTCTTGGGGGGGGCTTTTCTTTTCTTTTTTTTTT
>JAAHCF010000223.1:0-50693 GCA_038367545.1 Beauveria asiatica | reverse complement strand
GGCATACTTTCACGCAGGCGTGCATTTGAAATTATTCTCTGGACTTGGTTGTCATTAACATGTTAAATCGCTGTGCTAATGCCGCTTGTGCTATATACATCTATACGCTCATATAACAGTCATAACAGCTACGATGGTTCAAAGATGCCACCATAATTTTCCAGTTCATAAATGCCGACTTTATACCCCCAGACTCTTTACACACGTCCACAAGACAACAGGAACAATTACATTGTCATTGCCTCCTGTCAGGACCGCCTCTGTCACACTCGACAGCGACGCGCAGACGCCCGCATGCCACGCCGACGCCAGCGCCGCCAACGGCTCATCGGCTGTCGGCCAGGCCCCAATCCGCAGCCACGCACTCGCAAAACTCAGGCCCGCAAAGACAGCCGCCGCAAACGCCACGCTGCCTTCAAGGCTCTTGCCGCCGCCCCAGAGCCACTTGCGGTGCCCGTACCGGCGTCCGATGAGGCTAGCAGCGGCGTCGCCCAAGCCGACGCAGACGACGCCGGCCACCAGGCTCGCGTCGCGCGTCAGCACCTCCCAGCCGGCGGCGCAGCCGTCGCCGCCGCGGCCGACAGCCGCGAGGCCCAGCCAGAGGGGGATGGCGCAGCCGACGAGGAGGAAAATGTGGGAGACGACGACCGGCCCGCGAAAGTCGCGGCCGTCGACGTAGGGCGCGAGAAAGGCGGCAATGGGCTTGGAGAGTGGCGGCAGCTGGCTGGCACGTAGGAGATCAAGGAGCAAAAAGACGGCGAGGACGAGCGAGAGCGCGAGCGCGGCGTAGGTCGGGTCCACGTAAAGCGCGGGCAGAAACATGCCGACCATGGTAAAGTGAAATACCTTGCGGCGCGTATCGACCTCGTACGTGTGCTGGAGCTGAAAGACCACGAGAAGGCCGGCGAGGAGGACGGCGAGCCAGTAGCCGCTGAGGATGAGGCGTGTCGTGGCGGCGCCGAGGTGCTGCAAGCGCAGCGTCTCGACCCAACCGAGGCCGGCGACGGCCTCGTCGGGCTTGTGGGCGTGGTGCGGGGGCAGGCAGACCCAGCGCTCCAGATTCGCCGTCACGACCTGCAGGCGGAACCAGGGCATGTCACCAAAGAGGTAGCCCAGGGCCCAGCCGATGGGTTCTTGGCCGGACAGCGCATAGCGCGCGACGTAGGTGCGGATACCAACTAGAATGAGCAGGATAATGCATGCGTACACATAGACGGCGTACGCCCACTTGCGAACTGTAGCCTGCTCGTATGTGAGTTTAAGAAACGGCCGTACAGAGAGCGAGGTGGCACGTTTGCGACGACCAGATGGTGTATGAGCGCTGGCGCGACGCGCTGGCTTGTCTAGCGGGGGAAGGGTGTGTCTTCGCGAGATGCCCTCGATGCCATCTTCGTCGTAATCTGTAAAAGCCAAGGCCGTGCTGGGTTCAGTGCCATGAGATGTCGATACCAGGCCTAATGTTCGGGTTCTAGCCGGGGTGCGAAAGGCCGGTCCACTCTCGGCCTCGTCTTCAGAAGAGTACGCTGTCGAGTACGCCAGATCCTCGGGCTGCAGGCCACGGAGCTCGGCTCGCAGTCGCCGCAGCGAAAGCAGTCGTAGTATTGACTTCCAGATGGGCGATCTTTGGCTGCTGGGCAGTCTTCGAAAGCGCCACTTGGGTACGCGAGCCAGAGCAATGCCCCATTGTATTACTGCGCCGCAAAGGACGAGGATGCCAAGGCCGCCGCCCCAGAGCAGCGCTTTGAGGATTTGCATTTGCGGCGACGTGCCAAGCACCAGGACATTGATGAGAGCGATGGAGAGCAGCTGCAGCTCGGCTACGAGCAGGCTCGTAGTGGTCAAGCCGTGCAGGACCAGGGAAAGGATTCTGTGCAAGGGATACAGCAAAACAATAGCTTCTGGAGACAGGGGCAGATTTGTAGAGTCTTGGTGAAGATGGCTTCCAGAGTCTTTTCCCCAGAGCAGGGGGAGGCATGTCATTGCCCACTGCAATGTATCGTAGGACGCCGTGCACTCGAGTTTGGGGAAAAGCTGCTGCGGGAGAGCGCTGACGCTGAGAACGAGGTTGGGCAGAAGCACGGCCACGTTGTCAACAGAAATGAGGAGGGAAACTAGGATTGTTATAGCTGGCGGGTATAATAACGGCGCAGGGTCGAAATTGGCGGGTATCGTGATTGGTAGCCATCGCGCGGGGCTTCGTTTGCGATAGGACCAGAGTAAGACTCGAAGGGGATACACGGCGGCGAGCGTGGCAGCAAGGCCGAGAAAGAGTTGAAAGTCTACAAGACGTCAGTAAAAGCTGCAAACCAATCACTCAGAAGTCATACCCTTGTGCCATTTTTGGTATATAGGTGCCACGTGTGAGTTGGTGGTGACGAATGCGCCAAGCAGCGCTATGATGCCACCCTCTGTGAGCCGGCGCACGACGTTGCGATAGCGACGGAGGGGACTCAGTAGTATATTCCCTGAAGGTGCTGTTTTCGATGCAGAATCTTTTCCAAGTAGAGGCTCCTGCTCCTCCTCCTCTATGATGGACGGTGAGATGGGCGTCGCCGTGCCGGAAAGCGCCTCGTTGCGGCCCCGCAGCCCCTTGTGCAGCTTCGCCTTGGGCGCTGGCAGGCCGCGCAGGAAGTGCTCGTCGTCCGCCTCGGTGCCGCTGTCGCTGACCGGCGTCGAATCCTTGGAGAAGGCAGTGGCGCGTATGGGCGACAGCTGTCCCGGGTGTGCGATAGCTGCGGGCGGCGCCAGGCGGTCGTAGTCGCTGGGTATCTCGTTTTGGCGGCGGTGGTAGGGGTGCGGCGAGCGGTTCAGCGCACGCAAGTGGACTTGCTCGTCGAACTCGACGCTGCCGAGCAGTTCTCTGGGATTAGGCTCGCCCATAGCGGAGGGCGGCGCATCAACGGGAGGTGGTGAGGTTCTGTTTGAAGGGTCGCGGAGCTTCCCTGGCTCAGCCATGGCGTACATAGCTGACGGCAACTCGGTTCCACCATGTGACGGGAGGTCAATTGCAATCAGCTTGCACGTTTTAACAGAATGTTTTCGATGATTCGGCCATAGGTCGTTCTGTACGAGCTGGACGTCGGCCGAGGAAGAAAAAAGGAGAATGCTGCAGCGTCACATGGAAAGCAGCACGGTTTGGGTAAGGGCTACGCCAAGTGCCTGATGACGGCGCGGGCCTGTCGGCGCCACAACGACGCGCATCGCAGCGGGTTGAGTGTGTATCACGTGAATATATTTGTTGCCTCGAGCATTGTCCGTCATGTCAACACTTGAAAGTCGCTTGAATTGTGCTGAATTTTCCCTCTAGAGGTTCTTCGGTCAAAATCAATATCAATATTACATGTGAATTGTAATGCAGGAAATGGCGAGCCGTCAAGGCCGCATACACATCGAAGATGCTAGTTATGTCAGACCATGTCGAAGCTTTAGCAAAGGCGGCGGCCCACCAGACGTAAAAGCGGCGCCTCTTTTTTTTTTTTTACATATGTTCTCTCGGTTCTCTCGGTAAAGCGGATCGTCAGTCAGAATCTATCGAAAAAAGCAGTTTTGGCTCGGTGTGCTCGGCAGCTTTGGTGGCAGCAGTAGTGGGTTGCCGTTACGGATAGAGAGCCATCTGCTGCAGTGGCTTGAAATGTGGGCGAACAGGCGGGACAGAGTAGACGTTGAACAAGTAAAATAGCTCTATTTCAGTGTTCAATAGCAAGGCATAGTTGCAATTCTGTTGGTAGTCCCGGGACGAAGTTGACGCCAGTACCAAAAACAAAAGCCCCCCAGTAGAATCGCGAATCATGACGTGCCATTGCAGGGTGAAAGCAGCTGCTGAATAGACGCATAGCGCAGCATGCGGAGGTAGCTAGTTATGAAAAATATCTCGCGATATACGGGCGTGTCTCTAACATTTCAAGATGCGAAACGATCAGCTACGACGTCGTTGTGCACAGACGATGCGGGCACGAAACGAGTTTGTTCTCTTCAACCAGTCTTTTCCAACGGGCGCGAGGTCTCTGGACTGCAACTGTATATCACTTTTCGACAGTTATATGCTCGCCAAGGCGACCTAAGGAAATAGTGCAAAAATGGGTTCACAGGGGCAGATGGGATGTTTCGCTTTGCGAGCCCACAGACTACAGTAGCGTAGATGGGTGGACAAGGATGCAAAAGTGCTGTCAGAGAATGTCTCACCAGCCACCAACTTTTACCAGCGATCTTTGCACATGTCAATGAGGAGTTGGGCCCGCAGAATGATGATAAAAGTGTGGTCAGAAGAGGTAAAGACGGACAATGGGGCAGCAAATTCACGAGACGCCGCGTTAATGATTGGTTACCACGAGCCAGCCAAGGGAGTCAGGAGCAGCAGAAGCTTGGGTGCTTGGGTGCTTGGATGTGCTGGCATTGCTACCTATTGATAGAAAAGGCTGGCGACGCGGCTCGGACGACCTAATAACGTAAGTGGGATAGCGACTTGCCAGAGCAGAGCCTCAAGCGCATAGGCTGACTGGAGCTGGACGATTGGGAGAGCCAGCTCATCATCCCAGCAGCCCAGGGATGAGCTGGCTTTTTATACGGACCTATCGGCTGATGGCTCAAGCACGTTGGGTGCGACCGAGTTTCGTCAAGACGTCGAGGCAGCCCACAGCACCACCACGCTGTCCACCACGCTTGTCATGTTGTCCACCAGTGTGGGCACGGTCCGCCACCGAGGCCGGTCAAGCTGAATGATGAAGAAGCGAGCTGGAGCTGATTCATGCAGATGTCGGTGACAAACTGAAGCAAAGGCTGGGCGGATTTGGCGGATGTTGCCCGGGCATTGCTTGATGACAGGCAACAGGGTGATGGCCTGATAGGCCGCCAAGTTATACCAGTAGGTTGCTATTTGCTAGTTTGACTAGGACAGGGAGCAATTGGATCTCCGCTTACCATTTGTAATTTAATAAGTTAATAATTTAATTACTGGTACGGATTAATAAAAGTCGTGATGCAACGAAACAGGCAAAGAACAGCAAAGGCTGAGTGAGACTGCGACTAGCGGCCCAGCGAGCCCACGGATCGCTACCTAGTGCATCGGGCCATGACATCCGGCAAGATTTGCAACAGAATTGAGAGGCAGGCTGCTGTTGAGTGGCACAAAGTGGATAGCTCAAATGCAAAGCTATAGTCTTTTCCTTGATCGTGTTTGTTCCAGTAGGATTCCCGCGATAGAACTTTGCGGGCCCTGATCCAGTGCCTCTGCGCATCAAGCATCACGCCCATGCAAGTCATATTGTGCAGCAAGACGGAGGTGAAGGAGCGCTCGGAAACAAAACATGGCCACTTGCTCGTGCGTTGTAACCCGCAGTGACGTTGGAATAACTAATCACGAAGGATGGTGGTTTCACAGGCTCTAGCTGGACGCTAGCGGGGGTGAGTGGGATAAGAGGTTGGAGACGGTTTGTTGACGTCTCGTATTTTTCCAAGGCACTGACTGGGTGGCTTGGCTGACGCTTGGCTGTCCCACTGCCGGCAGCACCAAGCCCAAGGCAGCCTAGGTAGCGATGCAGTGGAAAAAGTTGTTGGCCCTTGGGTCGGATCAGTGCTAGATCGATAACTAACGTTGCTGCGAATTGAAATACTGGTGAAAGATATTTATGATGAGACAGTTCAGTAGTAGCAGACGTGAACGCCATGGTTGAAAGGCGGGTCCGAAAAAAGAAACAAAAGGCTTGGCTGCTGAGATATGTGAAATCCATACTAATTATTCGGCCTAATTATTATTTAGTATACGGAGAACTAGCTGCGCCCATGGCATTGTCGACAAGACCAAAATAGAATACGTCCAGCCCAACTATCATCATCCAACGTTTACTTCTTTTTTTAGCTGTCCACGTATCCGTATACATATATTTGTCGTCTTTTGCTGCCGCTCTCTCTTATTCAAGCCATGTATTTACTGTGCACCGCCCTTTTACGACACCGTCACTAAATACGTCGTCTCTTCACCTTTGGCATCGATAGCCTTTCCACATTCTAACTAGCCACCTCGTGTAAGAGGCTCCATCTACATTGACGCAACACGGCCCCTCCGTGGGAAGGGACCCGAGCCGAGGAGATAAAACAGAAAAAAAAAGAAAGGCCGGCGGCCCCATCGTCCCAGTAAACTTGACCCGTTGCCACCTGCAGCGAGAGCGGAGCATCTCGACCTGCCAGTTGCTGCCAGCCAGCTGGCCCAGCCCAAGTAAACGGGCACCACCAGCGCACCACCACAGCCCATCTCTCGCAAACGCATCTGCCTGCCTGCTTCTCTCGTCTGCATCGCGCTACTCCTCGTCCGCCTTCTCCCCTTCTTTTATTTTCTCCCACCTTCCTATTCTCTCCTTCTCCTCTTCCATTACCTCCTTCTCTTGAATTATCCAATTATCGCCTTGCATCCAGCCCAGACTTGCCGCACTCCCGACCATCCCCCACAAGGTCGCTCTGATAAACTCACCTCTCTGCCCATCAAACGCCTCCATCTTCCTGACTTGTGCAGTTCGCTTGCCCACATTATACCGTCTCGTGTCTGCCAAGTAACTTGGTTCCAAACACAATAGGCACCACATTTAGCTTTGTGCCCTGCAGCCCACTCGGCCTTGTCGTCATTCAAAAACCTACGCATCTGGCTTCAGCGTCCCTCGCCATCGCACGAGCTATACACACACCACCACCGCGCATCATCTGCACGCAAACCTGCTGTCTGTCTCTGTCTGAGGCAAGCCGAAACCTCTGCGGGACCGCTTTTTCCCGCTCCGGCCTTGCTTTCTCTACACCCTCCTCCGTTCAACTCTACTTACTTTCGCTGCCTCTTCTTCTCTCTTCTTTCTCCGCGTCTTATATATACAGAATGTCCTCCGACACGCACCACGACTCCACCTTGGAGGCCGGACTATTGAGAAAGCAGCAACAGGAAGAAGAAGAGTCGCAACTTTTAGCAAGAGGTTTCGGAGACCGCACCCCAGGAATCCCGGATACGTGCCCCGGACAGCAGGAGAACCGCAAAATGTCGCCCCTTCGTCGATTTCTTGTCATTGCCCTCATCGGCCTGGTGGCCCTGATGGGCTTGGCCGCTGCCGGAGGATCTTGCCGTGGTGCTATGCAGCACCGCGCTGTTCAACTGGACAAGCGCCAGGCGCCCGGAAGCAACACCACGACTTCTCCTACAAACACGGACCAGGCCAATGAGGGCAACCAGCAGACCAGTAAGTTGTTCTTGCTCCGTGTTCTTGGTCAAATTCATCGTGGATGACACTCTGTCCACGTTCACCCGGCCAATTACATCTCGCTCCTACAGTCCTCAGCTAATACTAACACACTCCAGCCGGTGGCGTCACCCAAACCATCAGCAACGCCGTTACGGAGACGGTCGTAACCACCCAGACGGTACACCAACCTACCAGTAGCGGCAATCCTACTGGCAGCTCTTCCACTGGTACCTCGGAGCCTGGATCTTCACAGCCTGGATCTTCACAGCCTGCATCTTCACCACCTGCCTCGTCACCTCCTAGCTCGTCGGCGCCTCCTCCGCCGCCTCCGTCTTCCACACCGTCTTCGCCGGCCGCCCCCAGCAACCCGACGACATCGGTCCCAACTTCCCAGGCACCTCCCGCCAGCACCCCAGCCGCCTCGCCTTCAACTCCTGCTCCGGTCCCCTCCTCGGGTACGTCTCCTACAGCTTCTACCACCGAAGTTGCTTCATCTTCTAATCCTGAAACTACTTTCTCATCTGGTACGTCTGTACCAGCAACGTCTGTGCCTGTCCCCCCCTCTCCTTCCTCATCTTCTCCTTCACGTCAGTCTACTTCTTCTTTTTCGGAGCAGCCGTCGACTTCGGCTCCTCCATCTCCATCTTCTCCATCATCTTCTTCATCTCCTGATGCTCCACGTCAGTCTTCCTCCCCAGCACCTTCTCAGCATAATTCTCCCCCAATCCCTTCTCCCAGTGCTTCGGCTTCAGTCTCTACTGAAAATAGTCCTTCGTTGAGACAGTCTACCAGTCCATTGCCTCAGGAGACTGGTTCCTCCGATTCACGTCAGTGTGCTGCGTCTGTCTTTGCGCCCTTTCTGGCTTCGTATCCCGTTCGCTTTTTCCTTTCCCCATGCACTCATTCCTTGCATCTCTCACAATGGGAAGCGTACGATCGTACTATACACTATACAGCCCCCTTCACGCACCCGTGTCATTTTCCAGCTCGTTTCCCCGTGCCCCATTTTGGTGGCTATTTGCAGTGCTTTGGCCACGGAGACAATTGATCTTTTATCCTTGAAAACAAGTCAAAAAACGCTCGCATGTCTCATGTTCATATTCGTCATCCACCGTATTCTTCCGGTCAATTGCCTCAGTCTAACATTCTCACAGCCGAGCCCACTACTTCTTCCTCCGAGACCACTCCTCGCCGCACCATCACCACCGGCACTGTGACTACCTCGAGCGCTGTACAGGAGACAATTACTCGAACCAACGGTGACGGCGGCATCGAGATTATTACGTCGACTTCCTGGGTTGAGATCCGCCCCTCGTCGACTGACAAGGCCGACCCCAGCCTGCAAAATGTCGCCAACAGCCGTGGTGCTGGTGGTGTCGCGGCTGCTGCCATAGCTGGCATTGTTGCCGGCGCCATGATGCTATAAGTGGAGGACCGCGTGCCTGACATTTCAAGTGGAGGATAATCATTCAATGGGTAGTGTGTATTTACAGCGTCAAAGCATCTTTTTTTTTGTTCATCGCATAGTTAGGGTCGAATTAATGGGATCGCGAAAAGCTAGAATTGGATGGGTGCCGTACACAGCCGGCTATACCGACTCACGAGGATAATGTCCATAAATCAAAATTGCAAATGCACGGATTACGACCATGATGGGCCTTGTTGTAACGTGTGTATTGAAATCTAAAGCGACCACTCCAAACGCCGAGGTGTGTACCCGAACGAAAATGATGATTTTGACAGCTGTAAAAGCTTAACCAGGTCCAATCTTGGGCATATCGTGATGCTCGCTTAGCTTGGACAGGTAGGTGTTGAGTTCTTCAACGCGCTCCTTATGTGTCTTGAGCAGCTCAGGACGGGAGCCTGATTTTTCAGCCATTTTGAGTAGCTGTGAGAGTTAGAAAGTGCATTCAAAGACAATAATTAAATTTGAAAACGAAAAGAAAAAGACAAACGACGGATTCAAAGAAGATGAGACTGGGAAATGGTCGTAGGCGTGAGTGAACATACTCTCTTCTTTTTGGCTTCCTCGTGCTGCCTCTCCGACTCTGTCTTTTGTACTGGCGCTACGTCGTCCTCCTCCTCCACTCTCTTTCTGTCCTCTGCTTCCCGGCCGTCATCTCCTTCGCTATCCCTGCGCTTCTTCTTCACGAGCTCCTTGGAGGAAGATGCACCCTCGCCGGTGGCCAGGTTCTTTTCAAGGTCCGTCTTGGCGCGCCTCTTCTTCTTCTTCTTCTTGTCGACCTTGGCGCCTTTGAGCTTCAGCGCACCGCCGCCGCCGCCAGAAAGGGCATAGTCGTCGGACGGCATTGTGCTCTGAACCGGTAAGGGTAGAGTTGATGTGATGATGCGATGGTGGTTTGTCGGTTGTTAAAGAGAATGACATGTCGTTGGTGAGAAGGAAAGGACTGGGCTTGGAGATTCTCCACTGAATGGACAGGGATTACCTAACCAGGCATTGCTGAAAGGCGCCGTGGCATCGCCCAATGACGTTGAGGATAATAATAAAGGCGCTCGGATGGTGCCGAGCTGATGGCAAATACAGATGATCGCTCAATCAAAGCTCTTGGCTTCTTTTTGAGAGGCAATGCCTTTGCGACCCCGTTATAGATCCCCAGGGGTGGCTGCTGTGCAGCGTATCACCTCCCAGGTTTCTCTTCTCAGGCAACAGCAAAGTCTCATGCGAGCAGCGGTCAAGACTCGCCAGTACAGCAAACTAGATGTCCAAAAAGCAAGCCATAAGCGCAGACGCACACAAGGGAATACATTTTTCGTCTTGAGGAATTCATTCTGTGAAACTCGACGTTGCAGCAATGTCTGTGTAGCGACGATGACCCGCACGGCAAAAAGGGATCGGGTCGCTACTGGTAATACCTAATGACTGCTGTTCACCCGCCTACCAGTTACATCGTACACCAGCCAGCCTATCATTGGAGCCAATTTTAAATCCACCAAACAAGCCCAAACATCGTCTCTCCTCCCCTTTTGAGTCCGTCTCCAGGCTTAATTCTCCCATACTCAAGATCAGACAGCATTTTTCGCACGATCTAATCATCGCATCCGCTATAGCATTCGATTTTTCATCAGCATCATCTCATCCGCGAGCTTGCACGACAGCTATACACCAGCACCCACCGATAGACCGCCTTCAGTGCAGCTCAGGCCAGCGCAGCGCATAGACGATTCGGCACAAACCACCACACCTCCCTGTTCGAGATTGCGGCTTCCCCTCACTACGCCCATCCAGCCAAGCCGATACTGACCACGACTGCGTAATGGGCCGTCAGTAGAGCGCCCACATTCTTCTCTCTCGCTTCGATCAGCTCTCGCTCCTTTCGATAGCATAGCTCCCGGACCGACGATGCCCGCATACAACGGCGGGCTGCCGTCGCAGACACGCGACTCGCTCGAACTCGCCTCCCTCGCCTCCTCTAGCGTCATGCACGACAACGGCGGCGGCAACGGCAATGCCGACTCCCCGTCGGACCTCTCCTCGCGGCCCAGCATTTCTTCCTCGCGCCGCCTTTCCCTCGTCGAGGAAGAAGACCCGTTCGACAACGACAATCCCGCCGCGCACGGCGCCGCCAGCACGCGTCTCGGTCGCTCCTACTCGGTCTCCTCCACATTTGATTTCGCTGCCAACCTATTCCCGCTCTCCTCGACAGCTGGCGGCGGATACGCGCCGATCGGGGCACCCACATCCTCGGGGCGTCGTCGCGGGGGCGGGCTCGGTGGTGGCTCGCTCGAAAAACACAAAACGCTCACCTACCTCAACGGCCTGTCGCTGATTGTCGGGCTAATCATCGGCTCCGGCATCTTCTCCTCACCTAGTCAAGTGAGCTCGCGTGTCGGGTCGGCGGGCGCGGGCCTCGTCGTGTGGGTAGTGGCCGGCGTGCTGGCCTGGACGGGTGGTGCCTCGTACGCGGAGCTTGGCGGTGCCATCCCCCTCAACGGTGGCGCGCAAGTCTACCTGGCCAAGACGTTTGGCGAGCTCGCGGGGTTTCTGTTTACGTGGTCGGCTGTGCTGGTGCTCAAACCAGGCAGCGCCGCCATCATTGCCATCATCATGGGCGAGTATCTGGTGCGCGCCGCCATTGGCGCCGAGGCCGAGACGGTGAGCCCTTGGATCAGTAAGGGCGTCGCACTCGTGGGCATTCTGTCCGTGACGCTACTGAATTGTGTCTCTACCCGCGTGGGGACCAGAGTCAATGACTTGCTCATGTTTCTCAAGTTTGTGGCGCTGATCTTCATCACGGTGACGGGCATCGTCGTCGGCATCACGGGCCATACCCTGACGGGCGAGCCCACGCTCGAATGGAAAAAGCACGACTGGTTCGAGGGAACAACGAGCGACCTGTCAGCGTGGGCTCTCGCCCTTTACGCTGGGCTATGGGCCTTTGACGGCTGGGACAATGTAGGCCGTCATCATAATCTTACTCGCCCAAACACATCATGCTGACTTTTCCTGCCATAGACCAACTACGTCGTCGGTGAATTCCGCAATCCCAGCCGCGACCTCCCACGCGTCATCCACACAGCGATGCCGCTCGTTATTCTCTGCTACGTCCTCGCCAACATTGCCTATTTCCTCGTGCTGCCACTGCCCGCCATCAATGGCTCCAACACCGTCGCCGTGCTCTTTGGCTCGCGCGTCTTTGGCCCCGTCGGCGCTCTCGTTATTGCCATCATTGTCAGCTTCAGCTGCTTTGGCGCTCTCAACTCCTCCACCTTTACCGCCGGCCGTCTCATCTACGTTGCTGGCAAGGAGGGCTACATCCCGACCGTCTTTGGCCGCATCGGCTTTGGTGACCGTATGCTTGAGGATTCGCTCTCGACGCAGCGCACCCGCTCCTGGCTCACCAAGAAGCTACGAAGCTGCGTCGGCGACGAGGATACGGGGCTGTTTTATACACCGGTGTACGCGCTGCTGCTAAACTGTGCCCTCACCGCGGCGTACTGCGTCGTCGGCGAGTTTGCCACGCTCGTCACGTTCTACGGCGTCGCCGGCTACACGTTTTACTTTCTCACCGTCCTCGGCCTCATTGTGCTGCGCGTCCGCGAACCCAACCTCGAGCGCCCCTACAAGACATGGATCATGACGCCCATTATCTTTTGCTGCGTGAGCCTGTTTCTACTCAGCCGTGCGGTATTTGCTCAGCCACTGCAGACGTTGCTAGTGGTGGGCTTCGTGCTGGCCGGCGTGCCCGTGTTTTTCCTGCGCGTGCATGGGCGAGACCGCAAAGGCATGGGCGAGCGCGACAAGAAGTGGTGGCAGTTTTGGAAAAAGTAAAGACGGTTCTATCAAGGGTTTCAAATCATGTCCCCTTTGTTTGTATTCATCCACTCTGAAAATTGCTTTTTCTTGTATGATTTCCCGAATTGATCGTGTTGGATGAAGATGACGATTAACACAACATTAGCATGGTCAGGCGAATGAGACAGCCTTGGCCGGGCGTTCAGGAGCTCGATACCATTACACCTGTATACCACATTTGGGTACATTTTACAGTACTAATTCAACGACGTTACTATCTTGCCATGTTTTCACAATGGTGGATAACACATACACCAAGATGCAGATGATGTGATGCATTGCTAGCTACACCTATGGATATACACAGCGGGTGTCCAGGATCATATCGGTGCACCGGTCCTTGATTAACGTAGAAATGGATTCCAACATTTCACTTGATTACACATTTGTCCCCTCGTCCCCGAATCGGCATACGCAACTTTTACTTGCGCTGGCCGTAGGCCTTGGTGGCGTAGTCACCCTTGTGGACAATCAGGTCTTCGGGGCGGTAGTCGTGCTTGCCGGAAAAGTAGCTGGTCAGGATGGCCTTTGTGCCGTCGGCGTAGCGCTTCTGGGCGTCGAGCGAGGTGCCCGACATGTGAGGGACCATGGCGTTGCCGCCGCCAAAGGGGTTCTTGGCGGTGCGCAGCGGGTGGTCCTTGGGCGCGGGCTGGGGGAACCAGACGTCACCGCCGTAGCCGGCGAGGTGGCCCGACTCGAGCGCGGCGGCGACGTCTTCCTTGACGACGATGGCGCCGCGGGCGGTGTTGATGAGGTAGGAGCCTGTTGGTCGTGTTAGTCAAACTGATCCCCTCTCTCTCTCCCCCCCCCTTGTCGAAAATCACTTGTTGAGTCTTTGCACGTACCCTTCTTCATCTTGCTAATCAGCTCCTTGTTGAAAAGACCCTTTGTCTTTTCGTGCAAGGGGCAGTTGATGGTGACAATGTCGCACTGCGCCAGCATCTCCTCGAGCGAGTCGACGCGGCGGGCGCCAATCTCCTTTTCGGCGGCGGGCGACAGCGGCTGGTAGTCGTAGTAGAGCAGCTCCTTGCAGTCAAAGGCCTTGAGGCGGCGGAGGACGCGCTCGCCGATGCGGCCGACGGCGACGGTGCCGACGACCTTGTTCTCGAGGTCGTACTCTTGCTTGGCGACGGCGGCCACGTCCCAGTCGCCGCGGGCGACCTGCTCGTGGGCGGGGACAAAGTTGCGGACGAGCACGAGGATGGTCATGACGACGTGCTCGGCGACGGAGACGACGTTGCTGCCGGTGACTTCGGCGACGGTGATGCCGCCGTTGGTCTTGTTGGCCGCGTTGAGGTCCACGTGGTCGGAGCCGATGCCGGCTGTGACGGCGAGTTTGAGGTTCTTGGCCTTGGCGAGGCGCTCGGCCGTGAGGTAGCCGGGGTGGAAGCTGGTGGGGGGTGGGAAGACAAGTGGTTAGCTGAGGGCGAATGCGGGGGGGGGGGGGAGACGGGGAAGAAGGCGCTTACGGAGTGGTGATGATGACTTCGGCGTCGACGAGCTCTTGGTCAAACTTGGAGTTTTCGCCCTCCTTGTCAGAGGTGGTGACGAGGGTGTGGCCCTGGTCCTCGAGCCACTTGCGCAGGCCGAGCTCATTCTCGGTGGTGCCGAGAAGTTCGGGAACCTATAGGGAGGATCAGACATGTTAGCATTTTTTGTTGTTTATAGCTGCGATGTAGACCAAGTCGAGTCTTGGAATAGCGTCGATTGTTGGCGTCGTTGATCTTGATCCGCAAAAGACATCCGCAAAAGACACCCCCCCGCGTTTTTAAGCTGTTCAAGCTCGTTGCGGTTGGGTCACTAGCGACAGCACCAACAAGAGCAAGCTTGCAAAGCGTATCCAGGACAACAAAGCAAGCTTCCTTGACGTGACTGGTTCGGCCAAAGAGTGGGCAAAATAGCCACAGAAAAAAAAAAGGAAAAAAAAAAAAAAAAGACTAACCTGCTCGGCGTGCTTGCCGCCGTCGTAGAGAACAAGAAGAACTTTGACCTTTTCGCGGGCAGTGGTCAGCGCACGAAACGATGAGGGAACGAGGCCCGGAGATGCCGTCGGCGCTCCGCCGCCCAGCTTGGTGTAGACGGGCGCCGCCGCGCGGCCGCGGACGGTGGCGGCGGCGGCGGCGGCGTGTCGGAGGACGGGCGAGGGAGCGCACGAATGGAAGAGCGCCGAGCGGGATGCGGCCACCAGAGGCAAAGAACGGGATAAAGGGCGGAAAGATACCATTATGAATGATTGATTTTTTTTTTTTTTGGCTGCTTTGGAGGGCAGACAACAGTTGTAGTGTGTATAAGATCGAGAACGGGAGGGAGGGAGCAGAGAAAAACGGAGTAGCTTTCCCTTTTTATACGAGGTGGGTGTGTCTGTGTGTGGTGTGTGTGTTGATAGTCTTGTCGCACTACCGCTTAATGTAGAACTAGTTCTGTATGTGTCAAAAAGTATGTACGATGCAGGAGGAGGGGAATGCTTGGAGCGAGCACCCCGCGCGTCTTTATACAATTTTCCCGCTTGCACGTCTCCTCCAGCAACGCCCATGTTTGGGGGCATCTTCTGGGCTTACCCCTCCTTTGTGACGGGAGGGGACCCCTCTCCCCTCGTCCAATCTCAAAAAGTCCTCACAATTACAAGATGGAGGAGGGGAGAGGAGGGGCGAGGGCGGCGGAGATTTGCTCGGCGAGGCTGTTGATGTAGACAAAACGTCATGGCTCACACCCCCCCCAGCAACGGGCGAGTCCAACGGCCCAATTTGCCTGGTGATAAAAGGCAAACCTCGCAGCATTTTCGGCGTGTCGACCTTTTTTCCTCTCCCAAATCCGTAGCGATTCGGTTTGTAGTAAAATGGTCCGCCGCCCGTCCGGTTCATGTTCGTGGGGGTGATGGGACTTATCTCGGGGTTCGGTGTTGCAAAATCACCTCCACTTTTGGCTGAAGCTGGACTGGCTGGGTGTTGTGACAAGAACAAGCCAGAACGTGTGCCTACCTAACCCTTGTGGCTTGCTTTTAGGCTAATTTTCTCTGCCGTGGTGTGGTGCATCGAGTTTGACAAGAAACGTAATAAAGCATGGGCACTAATCCGTACATACAGAGTACAGCATTGCCAAGCGTAGCTGTGGTGTCGCACCGGACGACGCCTTGCCCAAGGATCAACAGTTCTGGAGCCCATCGATCGAGCGGGGTAGCTCCAAGCTAGAGCACAGCACCTAATTATTAAAAACAAATAAAACACGTCCCCTTATTATCCCTAGTTAACTAGGAGAGGGAAACAAGTTTACGAGTGGCGTATTTCCTAAACTCTGCTTTTGCGGGTCGTCCTGTCATATTCGGCGATTCGTTCACTTTGCAGCTTTTGGCGTAGTTACCAAGTTAAACTAGAAAAAGAAAAAAAGGAAAAAAAAAAAAAAAAAAAAAAAAAAAAAAAAAAAAAAAAAAAAAGGCTACGCACAAGCTCCATTGAAATCCAATAATTTGCCGTCATTGCTGTAGCTTGTGCTGTAGCTTGTGCTGTAGCTTGTGCTGCTTCTCCGAAAAGTCTCCGAACCGGGGGGCGCTGATGCGGCCTTTCTGCCCCGACAATCATCTAGACCGCAAAAAAGATTGGCCATGCGACAAACTGAAAGGACAAGATACCCACAGCTCCCAGTTTGTTCGTTTGAACGTGAACGGGTGCGGGCATATAGATACGGAACCCCGAGTTCGTGGCCGGGGGTCGCCTCCGAGCTGCCGAGTACACGTCCAGCCAAAATGGATACCAGAAGATCCGAACAGCCGTCTTACGCAAATCGCCAATGAGAATGTTGCAACGAAAGGATGTTGCTGAATGTTGAATCAGGATTAGCTCCTCGAACCTCGATGTTAATCTTGCGACAAAACGGCAAGTCCACTGTAAGCTTTTGCTCGTGGCCTACTAACACCAACCAGTAACAAACTACCTGCACACGGCAAGCGGTACAAGCTTCATGCGGGGATGCGGAACCGTTTCTTGGGCTAAAGTATACCGAAAAAGGGCAGCTTGCCTGCGCCAAGGCCTCAGAGCTTGGGCAAGAACGGGCATCGAGTACAAAAGGACCGGCTGTCAAGGTGGCACACGAACGAGTTTTACTTGCGAGTTCTGCAGCGCGGCTTTTATTGGCCTTTGAGCCAGCGTCGGCCCTCCGTTGACAGCGACTAAGTAAAAGTCAATCGCAAGGCCATTCCAGAGTCAGACTCAAAACCCCTCGTCGAGGTCTTTGAATGTCGCAACGATATCATACACGCGGCGCAGACAGTGCTGGCAAAGGGATTCGTGCATCGCCAGTCACCAAAAATGCCCAGCAAGGTTCGTTTTACTTGTCTGCACTTGGGTTCATTGGGCTGAAGGTGGCTGGCATTACCGTCCCGTGACTACGGCTCTTCTCAAGAAAATACCTGCCCATGTGGCGTGGAGATGCTTGACACGGCGCATGTATAACACGACATGTCGCATACATGGCTTGTCACAAGCGCGGCCGATGCTCATTAGAAAGATGGCCATTCACGTCAATAATAACAGTCGGCAGAGGCAGAGGCACCTCATACATCATCAGTCGCGTCATGGTCCTCAAGATGACTGTGTGAGTTCGAAGCGAATGTAATAAAAAGTCGAGATTCGTTGATAATTTCAAAACGCTCATTATAATAAGAGACAGAGGTAATGCTACACGAGGTTGGACCAGTTCCCCGATTCGTTGTACATGGTTGGCCCTAGGCGAGCGTCTTTGTTTGATGCAGGAGCCTGGGCAGATCCGAGAGGTTCTTCAACACCTTGAGCCGCTGATTCGACCACAGCGCGAAGCCCGTCTGCCGAAGCAACGCAATGTCCAGGGCCTGCGCGCCGCCCTCGAGCCCCGCGCCGGCTCCCGGCCGCGCATTTTCATAATACTGCATAACGGCCGACGCGAACACGAGCTTCCTGCGGTCTCCCAGGGCCGGCGCGGGCGCCTCGACCGCCCCGCGGCACACCTCACCGTTTCCTCCGCCGCCGCAGGCCAAGATGGTCGTCGGGCACAAGATGCCTTGGTTCACGCGCGTGGCAACGTCGTGACCGCGGCGGTGTCGGACCCAGTCCATGACGGTCGCGTACTCGTGCCGCTCCGGGTGCATCACATCCGGGTAGTAGCAGTCGTGGTGCGCGGCCGCGTGGTAGAAGAAGCGCTCGCCGCAGTCGGCGCCGCCCGGCCAGTGCTGGCTGAAGCTGCTGACCTGCAGGCCCAGCCACCAGTCGTCCTCGGCCGTGCTCATGGCCGCGATGCCCTCGAGGCTCTTGAGATCCTTCCTGGACCAGCCCAGCGTGCCGCGCCGCGCCGCGCGCTTCACGTCAAACACGAGCTGCAGCCGCCACAGCGTCCGCACGCACCGCTGCTCCTCGCTCCACGCGGGCGGCAGCGCCGCGACCGAGCCCACCGCGTCGTTGTGATTGTTGCCGTTGCCGTTGCCGTTGTCGCCGACGATTTGCTGCTGCTGCTGCTTGCTCGTCATGCGCGCGAGCTCGTCGAGGTAAAAGCCTAGGCAGTCGAGCGACGTCGCCGTCAGCCGCCGCGCCGTCACCAGCACGCTCCGCAGGATGCACGGCTCCGTGTCGCGGTCCAGCCGGCGCGGCGCGAAGCCGGCCGGCGACGCCTTTTGCCGCGAGCTGTGCCGCAGCGACTCCTCAATGACCTGCCGCCGAAACGACGCGATGCCCGGCGCCACCGGCCACGGCGTGTACTCGGTGTAGCCCGGCGGGAACGGGCGCGCGCCGGACCGCAGCAGCGCCACCTGCCGCATCAGCACCTGCACGTGGTCGCACACGCAGCCGTCGGACAAGACGCTCTCAAAGATTTCGGCCGCGCACGCGCCCTGGTCAAAGAGGCGGTACGCGGCCGGCGAGCCGCGGAGCAGGGCGTCTAGCGTCGTCAGGTCCGGCAGGTTGCAGAGAATGTGCAGGAGTAGCTCGTAGGGTAAGTCTTCAAACGCCATGATGGGGGAAAAAAAAAAAGAGTCTAATGTGCTTGATTTATACGGATCAATGATGAGTGATTAAGAAGAAAAAAAAGGGGGGGCAAATGTGCAGCTAGTTACGGGACAAGTTGCGTGACAAGTGCGTGACAGTGAGCATGGGTGGCTTGTCTTATCAGATCAAACACCCCGGATCTTCGGTCGACCGATAGCGCCGACTCGGGAGGGTCATTCCCAGGGATGTAGTGATATTCGTAGTGGCCTGATCAAGTTGTGACAGGGGAGCATCCCACTAGCTTGGTTGACTGATTGATAAGATCAGATAAAGCTGCCCTTGGATTCAGTGGTTTATTAAGTGTAGCGCGCAAGCAAAACACTAAAAGATGCTTTGGCGAGCTTTGCAATGATGAGTCGTGACTAGCAGCATTTATAGCAAGGTACAGAGTCGTTGCAACATCAGAATACTGCGACGTCGAATTTTCGTACGAGGCGATTCATCTGTCCATTGTGCAGTATACAAAGCTATTACGTGCAGCGATGAACAATGCCTGCTCGACGGGTCCCTGCAATTAGTACAGATCGACACTAGCATACTTTGTATCCAGCCGAGGATCTAGTTTTCTACTCGCGCAAGACACATGCCGCGTCATGAGCAACTGATGTGAGCAAGCTAGCCCTCGGGTAGACTTGGGCAAGACATAGATGTGACGTTTAAGCCTTGCCAGATCAGAGCAGACGCCTGGGCATAAATGATGAGAATCGACGTTTGCATTGCGACCTAGGTCATCTTAGGAAATGTCTCGAGCATTGATTCTGAGCAGAGTGCGACTACTAACTGTGGTGTCCAAGCGAGGTCAACCAACTAATAAATCATTAGTGAGCCGCTCAGGCTAAACTATGGCACCACCCCCCTCGGTAGCGGCTCTGGATATAGAAAATGACGTAGTTTTCGCATTTTCAACCCTGGATTGCAGCTAAACAAACAATATTCGTTCGGCCGAGTGATGCGAGGAATACAGTAAAAGCCGAAATATCAACGTCGACAAGCGGCTTTCGCGACCGCAATTGCATTGTAAACCAAAATAAAATCCACCAACCAAAATTTCACCTTCAATTTAATCTACATTCCGCCAACCTGTGACGCGGGGCTGACTCTTGCCACCTACAGACAATGCAACCCCTCCACCTGTCGATACGAGCTGACGGCTGTGACGGGGAAGAACAACCCCCCGGCCCTATGGACTTTGGCACTTTGGCTAGCGGCTCGTCAGCACTATCATAGTGAGAGGAATGACGACAGAGCACCCGCAGGACCCCCAGAAACTCGTATCGCCAAGGGCATCGCTCGGTCAAGCCCCCCACAGTCTCCAGCTCGATCGCTTGGCATGAGTAGAGAAAAGTGTATTGCCACCAATGAATGGTGTTGCTGGGGTTTGAAGGGCATGACGATTGGTGCAAGTATGGCAAGTTTAGCGTTGGAGCTGGAGAGCAGCATCAAGATACTATTTATATGGCGATTAAAAGCATGTACTTTTTCGGAGCGTCGACTATAAAGCGACTCGATGGCCACTTATATCTACTCTTTTGCGAATCATCAACAGCTTGTTCACCTCAGCTCTCCACACACGACTCTTTTCTGCCTTTTCTTCCTTGCGTTCAACCATTACAGCCATCAACATGATTGCTCCCCTTGTCGCTCTCGGTCTTGCCGGCCTCGCCGCTGCCGCTCCCACCAGCACCGGCCCTGCGTACCCCGAGACGTCCGCCTCCAACGGCTTCAACCTGGTGCTCAACGTGACCGATCCCAGCAAGGACCTCAGCCCTCCCGTACACGGCACCTTTGTGACCTCGATCCACGCCGGCCCCGCCTTCAACTACGTCGGCCAGTCGTCCGACGCCAGCGCCGCGCGCCTCTTGTACGTCAACGGCACCGCGTCCGACGTGCGCTACGGCAACTCCAACACCGTCTCGGACGGCGGCACCCCGCCCTTCCCCGAGGTGCTGTCGCTCGTGCAGGACAGGGATTCCGAGACGCTGTCGACGCTGCTCCTCAACGCGGGCTCCGGCGGCGACGGCAGCTACCGCACCGGCATCACGGGGTTCCCCAACCCGATCCCCGAGCTCTACCCGCTCACGTACGTCGCCTGCCGCGAAGCGCTCGCGTACTATGGCGGCAAGGAGTTTGTCATTGTCAAGCAGGCCCAGACGACGGTCAGCGAGGACGGCCAGATTGAACGCAATATTCCCCAGGGCTGCGCGCCGTTGAGCCTGCTGCCGCAGTGCGCCACGCTCAATGACCTGCCGGCCGGCTCCACGTCGAGCCACGAGTTTGCGGCCAGCACGCGCTGCTACGACGACGTCAACTCGATTGACTGGCCCAAGTATCACGCCTACTAAGTTGCAAAAGAGAGCAAGATTCTGGGGTCTTGAGTGTATGCGTCATTCACCTTGCAGAGGTAGTCGATCATTTACATTGCATAGCATAAAGCGCTGTTTTGTCATTTGTCATTAATTGTTAACACATAATTTAAACAACCATCATCAGACTTCAAGTCAAAATGTGACTGTGGCGTCGAGCGAGGCTGGTGCAATCAACACTGCTGTGCTGGTTCGGATCTCATGTCTCTCTTTCAGCTACCCTTTACACTCAGTGACTCAGCTCATGAGGTTGGGGCTAGATTGGTTGATTGGCATTGGCAGATCGAGAGGCTTCAACTCCATCTATCGGGTAGGTGTAGCATGAGCGGAGCCGAGACACGGTAAAGCCAGGCCGTGTGCGGAAGGTCAGGCTGCACGAGCCACTGAGACAATGGGAGGCTGGTAGAGGCTGAGAAGAGATACAGTGGCACAGATAATGCCTTTTTGTGGCTGAACTGTACGGAGTAGTTACCAGGCAGCGAGGGCACTTTTTTCGTGGCAGAAATCTCTGCTGATGCATGGTTATATGAGCGGTTCTGTTCATCAGTAGACGTTTAAAGAGACAATTCGTCAAGATCAATAACGCCTGGTAATATGAACAGTCATACCGCCAGGTACGTCAGGCACCGCAAGCCACTAAACGCTAACCATATACAGCGCGCCAGAGTAGAATACAGCGCTCTCAGTGGCCAGCTCCAGCATTGGGGATCAGTTGCGATAACGTGCGCCAGTCTCCACCAGACAATTAGAGTTAGTCTCCATGACGCTTTCGGACCTTCCCATCCAAGCTTGAGCTGCTTCTTTAATAGACATCTTCTCCCCGCCTCCGCCATCTCTCCTACCTTTCCTCACTTTCTCCTCTACGCACCTCCCGTCTACACTCCGTCGGCATCATGACACGCCGCTCGCCCTCTTCCATCGTCGACAGCTACTCGGCGACACAAGCCGCTACCTTGGCCAGCTTCCCCTACCGCCGCCCCCAGCCCCAGGCTCGCAGCGCTGCCGATAGCTACAATACCGCCGCCACCATGTCCTCCCGCACTCCCTCCAAGGCTTCCCAGAGCTTCCTTCTCGCCGACATGGACGGCCGCAACGTCAAGGACAATCGCGCCTGCGCCGCCTGTATCGCCCAGCTGCAGCCCCACGAGGTTAGCCAGATCAATTGGCACCTCGACCAGGACAACGACTGCCGTCTCTGCCAGGTCGCCGCCACCAAGCCTGAGGCCTTCACCAAGCCCTTTTGCGACTTTCTGATAGAGAACCCGACCGTCTTCCACACTGTCGAGTACTGCAAGACCAAGCTACACAGTGCCGGCTACAAGGAGGTAAGACTTGGACCTTATTCTGTTTGTCTGTCCGCTAGTCATGCTAATCTGACCCTACAGCTTCCCTCGCGCGAGTCTTGGGCCGGCAAGATCCACGCGGGCGGCAAGTACTACGTCTCCCGCAACGGCAGCTCCATCATCGCCTTTGCCGTCGGCCGCGGCTACAAGACGGGCCAGGCGCCCGGCTTCGCCATGGTCGGCGGTCACATTGACGCTCTTACCGCCCGCCTCAAGCCCGTCAGCACCAAGCCGAACAAGGCCGGCTTCCTACAACTCGGCGTTGCGCCCTATGCCGGCGCGCTTAACGAGACCTGGTGGGACCGCGATCTCGCCATCGGTGGCCGCGTCATTGTGCGCGACGCCAAGACTGGCAAGACCTCGTCCCGTCTCGTCCGTCTCGACTGGCCCATTGCCAAGATTCCCACGCTCGCCCCGCACTTTGGCGTCGGCATCCTGGGCCAGCAGAATAAGGAGACCCAGGCCGTCCCCATCATTGGCCTCGAGAGCACCAATGGTGACGCCCAGACTGAGCGCCTTGGTCCCGACGGCTCCTTTGTCAACACCCAGCCCCCAAAGCTCGTTAAGCTCATCGCCAAGGAGCTCAGCATCAGCTCGTACACCGATATCGTCAACTGGGAACTCGAGCTTTACGACGCACAGCCCGCCCAGACCGTTGGTCTCGACCGCGACATGATTTCCGCTGGCCGCATTGACGATAAGCTCTGCTCGTGGGGTGCCCTTATGGGTCTGCTCGCCGCCGAGGACAAAGAAGACGACACTTACGTCAAGGTGACGGCTCTCTTTGACGATGAGGAAATCGGCTCTAAGCTGCGCCAGGGTGCCGGCGGAACGTTCCTCCCCTCGGTTATCGAGCGCACTGTCGAGGCTCTCAACCCCGACACTTACGGCCCCGGCCTTCAGGGCCAGGCCTACGCCAAGTCGTTCCTCCTGTCCGCCGACGTCTCCCATGCCGGCAACCCCAACTTTCTCGACCAGTACCTGCCCGACCACATTCCGCAGCTCAATGTCGGTATCGTCGTCGCCTGCGACTCCAACGGCCACATGACCACCGACGCCGTGTCTACGGCCGTTCTTGCCCGCATTGCTGAGCTCATCGGCCACCGCCTTCAGCCGTTCCAGATTCGCAACGACTCCCGCTCCGGCGGTACCATCGGTCCCATGCTCTCCAGCTTCATGGGCTGCAAGGCCGCCGATGCAGGCATGCCCCAGCTCAGCATGCACTCGATCCGTGCCACCACTGGCGCCCTCGACCCCGGTCTTGGGGTTCAGTTCTTCAAAGGCTTCTTGGATAACTGGGAAAAGGTGGACAATGAGTGGGAGCACTAACTTTATGCTGCTCTGTGGAAAATGTAGACTTTTTTTTTTATAACATGATGCGTATACCAGCGTGGGCAATGTTGGCTTAGCTAGACAGGGGGCGCAGTGGGTGTAGAGAGCATGTAGATCAAATCTAACTGTGCCATTTTTGAGCATTTGTGACTGGCATTTAGGGATTGAAGGTAAGGATGTATTAGGTCTGGGAGAGAGATTGAACTTTGTTGGTAATGCTGGAGAGTACATGATGTGAAGAAATGAAATGACGCTTCTGTCCACAGAAAAGTAAAATGAAGTGACCAGAGAAGAAGAAGAAGAAAAAAAAAAAAAAAAAGAGGCAACACATGCCCTCGTCTGTAAAGAACCAATCACCACAATCTATGTTTTGCCAGAAGAGGCCGTTACACCTCCTCTTCCATGATTGCGCCGCCGTCTCCCCGCCGCATCAACCGCACGCTCTCCCGCACCGCTACCTGCTCATCTGCCGAATCGTCATCGCTGTCATCGTCATCGTCGGCGTCGTCGCTCTCCACAGCCGCAACAGCGCTTTGGGCATCCAGACCGTCCGCCGGCTTCTTCTTCTTGCGCTTCTTCTCAAAGTCCTGCGTGTGCGCATCGGCGAGAATCTGGGACAATGTGCGGGTCGAGTCGGCACGGCGCCGGAACAGGCCGCCGCCGCCGACGCCGCTCTGGGAGCCGCTCGCGACGGCCGTGGCGCTCGTCGCGGCGGAGAAGCCGCTCGTGGGGCGCGGGCCTGCCGCTGGGGCCGAGGTCACGCGCTGAGGCCAAGAAGTCTGCGTGTGGGCTGCGGCGGCGGCGGGCTGGAGGGGCGGGGTGCCGTTCGACGGTCCTGCTTCGGCGGGTGGGGAAGAGCGGCCCGCCTCGGCCCGCTTCTGCTCCGCATCCGTGTCGGCGACGTCGCTCCGCTGCTGCTTGTGACCGGGACGTATCACGGGCGACTGCTCTGTGCTGGTGGCCTGTGCCATCAGCGGCTCGATGCGGTATGGCAGGGGCACGTCGCGCGAGGCCTTGTACTGGCCGACGTTGGCGCAGTGCTCGTTCTCGACGCGGAACAGCGCCCACATGCCGCGGCGCGTCACCTCAAGGAGGGCGACGGCAAAGGAGAAGATGGTGGAGTGGTTGGCATCCACGGGCAACACCACGTACAGGATCCAGTTGAAGCGGAGGATGGGATCGATGGTCATGATGAAGTAGTATGGCCACTTTTTCTTGAGCGCCAGAATGTCGCGCAGCCAAAGGTGGCGCGAGTGGAACTGAAGAAGGGAAAAGTCCATGAACAGATCCCAGATGGCTGTTGCTTGTTAGTCAAAGTCAAATAAAGGGACAGGCAAGAAAATGCTTACAGCAGTAGATGCTGTTTACGACGGAGAAGAATACGAACAGTCCCAGATTGGTGTTTGTGCGGTGGATGCGGTAGTTGGACAGCAACACATTGGACAAGATTGTCATGGAATATTTGCCACCGTTGACGAGGTGCGGAAATACGTTTCGCGTGTCATTATAACGACGGAGACACTGAAAGAAACGCCAGAGGGCCGGCACCGTCGTCAGAAAACCCAGCAAACGCGAGTGACTAGAGTTGCATTGCGACGGGTTCTCCCACTCATTGGCATACAGGCAAAAAAACAGCTCGACGTTGGCCATGCAGTACGTCAGGGAGCAGTACATGTCACCGAGGAAAAAGTCGCGAAACTCGACTGGGTATAAGCCTGCAAGGAGCAGGCGCCAGTGCGAGTAGCCGAACCACCGACGGCTCTTGTGCGCGAGGACGGGCAGCGGCATGAAGATGACGAGCGCCGTAAAGGCAATCAGCAACACGGGGTAGTACAGATACAGGCTGTCGTTGCCGTAGCGGCTAAAATTGGCCCACATGACGATGCCCAAGATGAGCAGAAAGAAGCTGGGAAACTCGGCCATGCGGCGCCAGTCGATGCGAGTGCGGGGGTCGAGCTCAAAGATGAATGAGTAGTTGACCTTGCACTTTGTCCATATGTAGCAGTTGATGCAAAAGAGGGCAAACAGAAGCAGCATGAGAAAGTAGCCGGCGTAAATCTGCATAAGATAGCTGGTGTGCAGTCTGAGCCGCGCGTCATCGCCAAACAGCAGCTGGATGCCGTAGACCAGGCCTTGGATGGAAAAGACGATGCCCGTGCCGATGAGGAAGCCGTTGAGAAAGGAGCTACCCGACTCATCGCTCGCCTTCTTGACGAGGCTACGGAGCTTGCCGGCGGCGAGCTTTTGGTTGCCGCGCTCAAAGTAGCGGGCATACAGGTCCTCAACAGCCTTGATGTGGCCTTCAAGTACGTCACTGTTGACGAATTGGGCCTTGTTGACCTTTTCGTTGACGTAGCGCAGCGGCGGGCGGGCGTTGACGGCCTTGTCAAACTTTTTGTTGATCTTGCGAAAGGCGGTGCGGTTGAGCAGCGCGTACGACTTGAGAAGTTCCAGGCCGCGGTAGAATTCCTGCAGCGCGAGCTTGAGCTTGCGCTTGGCGGTGCGGTACGAGACGTCTTGCTCGTCGGGCCGACGGATGTAATCGCGGTGCCCTTCGCTACGGGGGCCACCGCCGCCGCTCATGTAGGGCGTATCGGGCATGGTACGGAGCGCCTTGGAATTGGGGCCCGGTGGAAAGAGCTTGGTCTTGATAGAGGGCATCCAGTGATTGCCGTTGTGATTGCCGTTGTGGTTGCCGTTGCGGTCTGTGCCGCTGTCCGAGTCGTTGCCGTGGAGCGCCGTGTGCTCTTGCGACAACGCATTGGCAGACGGGGGAACCATCTCTTGCAATCGACGGTTGCGCATCTCGTGCAGTTGCTCCCGTAGCAGTGCTAGCCTCCTACCGGCCTGCTCCTCCTTGAGCTTATAGAAAGACTCGACCTTGTCGAGCTCCGAGTCCATAAACTCGTAAAAATCATGCTCCCTCTCTCGGACGAGATCAAACGGCTCCAGGCCGAGGGTCGCAATGGAAGCATCGCGTGTCATGGTGGGTGAATAAGAAAAAATGCGTCGCAGCGGCGAAGGGTGATGCTGTTCAATGCTGCCGCGAGCTTTGCGCTTGTCCCAGGCCGAGGCAAATGAACCGGTCGACTGCGTCACCGGCAGGATGGTACTAGAGTTCCGTCTTTCGGCGGGCCGGGGCTTTTGTGCCCAATCGCGAGACTGCACAGTAAGGTCTGGTGAGGCAGTATGCGGCGCTGGATGCATAGCCGGTGCCGGCAGCTCGAACTCGCCGCTGGTGCCCCGTTGAGCTAGTGGGCTGGGATTGGGCGGTGTCGGGACGAAACTACCATATTGCATGGTATTATCGGGTGTCCGGTTCAAAGCATCGTCCTCGGCACCTTTGTTGTCTTTTACGGGCACATCGCGGGCAGGCGACGGTCGCACCTCGTATGGCGTGCCTGAGGTGTAGGCGGGCGGGCGGCTTGACGAGGTTGGCCCTGACGTCAGAGATTGGCGGTATTCACGGTCGTTGAAGGTGGTCCGAAAGGTCTGCTGGGTATTGCTATTTGGTAGCTGTCCGAATATAGATGTTCCTCGGCTGCCGCGCAGTTTTGGCGTGGTACCGTTGGCTCGATTGACGGCGCGGGCAACGGCCTTGACGTATTTCTTGCCCGCCTTGTAGTTGAGATACTTGACTCGCCATTCTACAGAGAGAAATGATTGCATTAGCATGATAGTTCTTGTCGAGGGTGCACGGCACCTCGGCTGCTGAAAATCCACAAACCTGGAACAGCATCTCTCTCGAGCTCTTTGGCAAACTTCATAGCCGCGTAGCGAGAGACGGGAAAAAGGTCCAGCCAACAGCAGCAACGCTGCACAAGACTTCTACTCTCCTGGACAAGGAGTGTTTGGCCCAGGCCACGCCCTCAGGACCCAATTTGCCGGAAATCTGCCCCTTTTTCTTCGCCAGCGGTCCCAGACGACCGATCGACTACCGCGAGGTCTCGAAATGGTTCGCGGTCGTGTCGATGTGACAATTGAGAGAGCGTCAGGCCACGGATTGGTATGTCGGGGTCTGAGTTTGGGAGCGGCCTAGGACGACAGGGAACCTCTCAGAGGCGCCGATTGCACAACGTGCTTGACAATGTCTCTCGCGCTTTGCACGGGCCCCATGGATCAATATGTTGAGAAACCTGCCCTCGAGATGGCGGCAAAAGAGAAAATGACAAAGGAAGAGATGGGAAGCTCAAAGGGAAAAAAAAAAGTTTGTAGTGTTTGAGCGGACAGGCGTTGCTGCAGCTCCACCGTAGTTGGGTACCTTACCGGCGTACCGCAGACAAACATGCACGTCAAAGTTGCCACTGCACTGGTGAACACTTGCATCCACCTCTCAATCTCTCGTCGCAGTGACGGGGAGGTCGGAATTGGAGCTGTGCCTTGTGAATGAAGAGGTATTTTAGTTGAATTTCTGGCGTGTCTTTGCCTTTTTATCCTTTTTCCTTCAACTTTCTTGAAAATTTGAGCAAATGTCCCGAGCCAAACCACGGCCCAACCCGCTCTCGCTTCCCAGATTCTCTCGTTGGCTGCAGACGCATGTCTTGGAACTTGACATCGAAACGTCATCAGCTTGGGCAATAGTCCGACAGCATGTGTCGCGTGCACCAGTTCGTCCGGTCAAGAATCGCTAGCGCGTAAGCGAGATCTACAGTGCATAAAGAAGCTGACAAGCTACGCCAGCTCGAGAAGGACAAGTTTCAGTCTTGACTTGTAACCCTGTAGTTGACAGTAACAGTAACCCAGAGAGGGCCACTCTCCAAGTACAACTTATTTAGTAGACGCTTGGCAGCCTTTACATGTTCAGCCCAGCTATCAATAAAGGTCAGCGCCACGACACGTGCTCGTAAGCCCATCTGCCATGTTGGATTGTAACAAGGGCGGCTGCCGTGCGCCACACGATTTCCCATCGAGAATTCCCCGGAATGGCCTTCTATCTGCCCTCTAGGCTCTCACCGATACGCTAGGTTGGCTGATGCCGAACCGCCACGTCCAGCGGTGGCGGAATCTGACGAGTCATGTCTAAAAACAGGTCATTATCTACAGACGGCATTCTTTCTTTCAATAAAATCGACAAGTCGGTCAAAGCAAAACGCCATGTTCAAGCAAAGTTCATGGTTACACTGTAGGTTTGCTTTTCTTTGTACAAGCCTCGATCGCATCTGGGTCACGCAAGCCCTTTTCAGGGAAGAAATGCGCTAGGGGCATATGAAAATCTCCTTCCTGAGACTTGCAGAGGGAGGCTCACTCTCACTATTCTTACGTGGCTGCTTTGTGCTGCTGGCTTAGAAAAATGGCTATCCTATTCAGAAAGCACCTTTGTACCTTTGGTCTGGCTTGATGCTCCTACCCTCGGCCTTATTCCATGGCTCCGTGGCATCGTACCCGACCGTGTGCACACTATCTGCACTTCTAGTCAGGCGGTCACCCGACGAGCTGAGGCGACGTTGCAGAGGTTATCAGTACTCTAAAGAGTAGGACCAAATATCCGCTGGCAGGTACCTCGAAGTAGAATCCGTCTTGAGCGATTCGCTTTGAATTCCCTAAAGAAAAATTCACCAAATATCCATAGACGTTGCTGTTGAGAGTTGTCGCAGGTTCACTGTCTTCACTGTCCACCATGTAGCCAATCGTTAGATGTCTCTCAATCGAACCCACGGTAGTGACCTTTTGGTGGGAGATCATCTAGGCTCTCGCCCACATCTTGCGAAATCATGCAGGTACTATATCATCTCCGACCTGCATAACCATGTTTTATTGACGCACACAGTGCCATCGCTAATGCCGACGCCGGCCAGATTTAGCGTCCGGCGTCCTTTTGCTATTGCCTCACATCCCAGTAGCAAACTCTGTCCCTGCCAGCACTTCCCGGCATCTCTTGCTAGCGGCATCTCCAGGCACCTCAAAAACTCTCAAGCGACCTGCCTAATGCGTCCCGACTTTCTGCCCACGCTCTTCTATATTTCGCCGCCGAGATGCCGAAAAACCTCTCTCATCTCTCCCGGGTGCCTGTGTAGATGGTCTCCCCACATTGCCGGCCCCGCCGCGCCGTTCAATACATCTCCGGAGGGCGGGCGGTCTTACTTTATCGGTCGGTCTGGGACCAAAAGCCGGCAAGATGACGGTTCCTGTCGATATTCAAATGCGCCAATCAGCGTCGAGGGCATTTCTTTTGATTAGTTACTCTCAGGCTACGACCGGCTCAATGCTCTCTAAAAGACGACCGCGAAAGCAGAAGGAAAGAGATAAAAACACTCCGGTTCTTACCTATTTTGAGAGAAACCTCACTCAGCTTTTCATTTCAGACTTTTTGCACGTTTTTTGAGTGTCAACACGCAAAGTGCCGCTGCGAGTTGTAGATATCGCTGTCGAGTACCTTTGCGCTGTGTAGATTCGCACTAGATTAGTGAGCCGATCTGGGAAGAACAACCTCCTCAATTATCCAGGAACACTTGTCGTCCGACTATACGGCTATCCGTTTCGGGATGGTGCCTACCTGGCTATTGCAACGCTGCACCACTTGGCTCTTGATTAGTCGTCTTACATCGCCATGAGTGGAGGCCAGTCTGCTCGGAAGTTTTGTCCATCAATCACAACACGTCAAAGCCACCTTTTAGTAGATTCTTCATCTTGTCGAGGCAAAGGTATCACGAGGTCATTTTCGAACATTGTAGATGCCGGCTCTCCGCTGCCGCAAGTTGGCGCGGTGGCAATCGCCGAAACCAGGCCCGGTGGGCAGCTGCTTTTCCGAAATAGCGTGCAAGGTGATGTAACGAGAAGTGAGAAAGCCAAGGGGATGCGCTTGTCGCTCAGTTTCGAGCAAAAGTATATAGAGGCCCATCTCTCTCGATGCTGGACAGCTTGTTTCGCCGGGATCATCACGGGTTCTTCTTTCTGCACTGTACATAACTACACCTCCACCACATTTATATATACATCACGCAATGTTTGCCAAGACTATCATCTCCGCTCTCATGGCTGGCGCTGCCATTGCCGCCCCTTCTACGCCCACGACCGCCGAGGTGGACTATTCCATCGGTGCCCTCGACAGCCGCCAGCTCGGCGGCAGGGTCAGCAACAGCGCCATTGCCAACTTCAACTCCGGCAACACACACGACGGCATCGGGCCCGGCAAGGACGAGTACCGCATGTACTATGGCGACGGCAGCACCGGCGCCGGCTGGCCTGCCCGCAACCGCTGGGTGTCTTTTGTCGACATGCAAGTCACTTACTCGCTATAGCTTGAAACGCGGTATACTAACATGTTCAGGTTCAACAACTACAAGAGCCAAATGTTTAGCTCTTGCGGCTACCAGGGCCAGGCCGACGACTCCGGCCCCGAAGTGGTAAGCACATTAGTCGCCTAAACTCCCCTGACATGCCGCTTACGCCCGAGGACATAGGGTGCCATCTACGACGGCATCCAAAAGGCCGCTGCCGCGACGGGCGTTGACCACCGGTTCATCCTGGCCGTCGTCATGCAAGAGTCTGGCGGCTGCGTGCGCGTCAAGACGACCAACTACGGGGTGCGCAACCCGGGGCTGATGCAGGACCACGACGGCGAGGCGACGTGCAACGAAAACGGCCATGTACAAAACCCATGCCCGTCGAGCACCATCTACAAGATGATCTCCGAGGGTACGGCCGGCACGGCCCAGGGCGAGGGGCTCGCGCAGACGCTCAACCGCGCCGGCCGCAGCGACGTCTCGGCGTTTTACCGCGCCGCACGCCTCTACAACTCCGGGTCCATCTCACGCACGGGCAACCTGCAGGACGGCATCGCGACACACTGCTACTCGAGCGACATTGCAAAGTACGTGACACCTGTGTGTGAGGACGTGAGGGGTTGGTTAGCTAACGTTCTGTAGCCGTCTTACTGGTTGGGTCAGCGCCGCGTCGCAGTGCAACTGCGACAACGATCCCAACAGCTGTGGCATCACAACCAACTAACCAAATATTTAACAAGTACCCCGGTATATTTCATGTTCAGGCCTGCGGACGCGCTGCTACATATTTTCAGTGCACATATGAAGATGTCCTCGACGAGGTGTTAATAGGCTTCTATAAAGAAAACACCTTACTTTAAAGTAAACACTATTACATTTTGACTCCTATAACTAGAATATCTCGAGACGTATTCTTTCAAGTAGTTTATCCTACATATGCGCTGTTCAATACGGCTTATCTAAACAAAACATATCCCTCCCTCCCCCCTAATTACACTTGGAGCTTTCTTTCTCACCATAGCTACAGCTCAAACATCTGCGTCATCATGCTGACAAGATCACAGAGGCCATGCTCCTGCGCATAGTTCCTCCACTCCATAGCCTGCTGCTTGCTCGGTCCGAGCAACTCGAGGGCCATCCCCGCAATCAACTCTCTTTTCAGCTTGCACGCCTCGGTGAAGACCATTGCAGACGGTCTACAGACATTCTTGTGCTTGAGAAGGAGCATCACCAAGTCGAGCTTTTGCGCTTGAAGTGCCTTTAAAACCAGGCAGTCGTTGCTTCTAGTGTCGGGAAGTTGGGGGCTCACTCTAGCGTCGCTTAGGAGTGCGCGCACAAAGTCGATTTTGCCTTCCTCGCATGCGAGCTGCAGTGGTGTTTTACCTTGTTTACAAGGGGTATTCGGAGATGTGTGCGGGCTTTTCAGGAGCAGAGAAAGCATGGCGAAGTTGTTGCGGAGGATGGCGCCATGAAAGGCGGTGGACTTCTCGGGACGCTTCAGACCGAGACGAGACGCGACGGACAGCAAATAGCGAACAGCTTTCAGGTCATTGAGGTGCGCCGCTGCCGTGAGTAATCCGTAGCCCTTTTCATTGATCACAGCCAAGTTGGCCTTGCCAACTGAAACCATCAACTCCAAAACGTTGAGCCAGTTCTTTTCGAGTGCAAGAAAGACGGGAATTTTCGACGCGTTTGGTGCTTTGTCCACATTCGCACCCGCTACTACCAGCATTGTAGCCATAGCACGGTTTCTCTTCATGATAGAATAGACGAGAGCTGTAACTACTTGCTTCGTTTTGTTCAGCTCGCCGCTGGGGGCATCGAGATTGCCGCCGAAATTGATAACTTTGTTGGCGATGACTAAATCATTGCGCGTCGCCGCCCAGAACAGGGATTTAGTATCGTCAGGGCCTGACGTATCTTTTTTGTAAAGCATTTCTTCGAACAACGCGTGGAAACGTTTGCTCGTCATCACCAAAGCGCGGAGATCCCCGCAGTGGTGTAGTCTGCTCCCGATGTCGACGAGTAGGTGGTTGGGCAGCCTGTTGAGCGAATTTCTGCCGCTGTCGACGCATTTGATCTTGATTTTGCCCATGACGGGAGGGTAGATGATGTATGGGAAAAGGTGTTTCAAGTCAAACAGAATGAAAATGTTGCGTGAAGAAGAGACGAAAACTGACCGTTTGCGCTGAGGATGGCAGCTGGCAGCTGGCGGCCGCGGCTGAAACTCTTCGCAGCAGAGTACTTGACTATTACTCAGTCCCCTTTCTTCTCTCCTGGCTGACTTTGCTGCATATATTTCTTTTCCTTGTCATCCTCTTTCTGAGGCTGAACCTCGAGCTTCCACCCCGGGAACCGCTCTTTATGTCATGCCAAGTTGCGAACGCCCGCCACTCGTTTGTCAGCGTGAGCGATGTGGTCGAATTTTGGGTGCTAATCAATTAGTAGGGGAAAGCGTCATGTCCCTCGTTCACCCATTCCGTATCAGGTTGCGATATAGCCTTTGCATTGACCCTCGCCTCGATGGCCCGCTGAGTAACACCGTCCTGGCACGCAGCCCAGTCTGATGCGCCGGCGAGATATTATTGCTGTTCGCTGTATAGGCTGCCAGGGTATAAATATGGTTGGTTGAAAGGCCAGTTTGTCAGAGCGAGTGCGTAAACAATTTCTGGTCACTGAAACAGCTCGTCATTGGCATCTCGTCTGGAAGCTGTGTCAAGCACCGTTTCGTTGACATGTTCTCCATTGCGATGCGTTGAGGGGTAATAGCTTTCAATAGTCAGCGCGAATGAAGTGTTTAACAAAGTAGATCCATCTCAGAGAAACCCTGGTACTGAATAGAATTACATCGCATATGCCTTGGGAGTGTTAAAAGACCAGTTCATCCGCCCTCAATTCCCATCATCCATGGAAATCCATGCGGGTCATGCCGCCTCCATTCCCCCAAATCTTCGAATTTCGCTCTTTCATTGGAGTGAAATCTTGTGACACTTCTCTATTCTTCGCGGAGTTTCCGGCCCTCTACCAAAGCAACCGGGCCGTGGTACCTTTTCCGGCCCCCAAAAATGTAATTGATTAGTGCCAGTAGTAGGGTGGCGACAAAGATTGGCGACGCCCAGTTAAATACGGCCAAAGTGACTGGGGATTCTTCCGGCCAGAAAGTCCAGAAGAAGCCCCAGAGCGAAAATACTACTGCGGCTATGTTGATGGGAAGACCCCAGCGGCCGAGGGAGAAGCGCGCTGGGGGCAGCGTATTGGGATGGAAGATGCGGCGCCACGTCATGCAGCCGATGCTGAAGAGATAGCACTGGAGCATTGATACTGTACTCAGTGAGAGGACAGCATAGAACGCGACATCACTGCAGAGATAGATGAAACTGAGTATGATACTGAAGCCAGCGGAGAAGATGTAGGCGTTTGTCGGAATCTGGCGCTTGTGATCGACATGAGCTAGCCATTTCGAAAAAGGAAGACCATTATCGCGAGCGAAAGGAAAGAGATCGCGGCTGACGGCAGCAAAGTAGGAAAGCTCGCCAAAAACTTCCAGGATGAGGATGACGGCGAGTAGGATGTTGAGCCATGGCTGCCCCATCGACTGGCGGATAACCCAGATGCCAGGGTAGCCGGTAGGGTCGTCAAGAGCGATGGGGATATCGACGATGTGGTAGCAAAATGTGAGAAGACTGAGGAAGATGAGAGCCATGTTGATCAGAAAACTAACAAGCATAATGCGAGGGATCGTCTTGGCAGCGTCGCGTACTTCTTCTGCCATGTGGGCAGCCTGCAATGGGATTAGACAGGCCCGACAGATGTGCAGGCAAAGGTGTTACTCACGGTATCAATGCCGACGTGCGCGGAAATGCCTGGCATTTGCCCGACAAGAATCGCCAGAGTCAGGGAAGGCCAGCCGCCACGATTCTCCCAAAGAGCCCACACATCGTGGTGGCTAGCCTGGGGCACGTTGACCCAGATGGGGGCCAGAAACGCGACAAAGGCGAGGATATGGAGGGCAAAGACGGCATTCTGCCAGTATGGTAGGGCACGCGAGCCCAATACGTTGGCGCCAAGGGCAAACAGGGTGAAT
Source organism: Beauveria asiatica (assembly GCA_038367545.1). Lineage (NCBI taxonomy): Eukaryota > Fungi > Ascomycota > Sordariomycetes > Hypocreales > Cordycipitaceae > Beauveria > Beauveria asiatica. Next base: position 15,815 of record JAAHCF010000223.1, on the reverse strand, counting down.
GCAATGTTGATGACGGTGGTGTGCCATCTCGGGGCGTCGTAATCCATGTTGGCGGTAATTATAGCCTGGATGATAATGCCTACTTCAAACATGCCACTGGCGTTCCCGGCCTGCCAAGCCAGAGTCGACGTCCAGCTTCACATGACAGGTCAGCAAAAGCCAGAAGAAATAGAGATTTCGGGTACCATTGAGTGTTGGAGTGAAATGCAAGCCACGGGCGACAATACGTACCCCGTCAGGTAGCTGAGAATCTTTTGACAGCTCTCTGGTGCGAATTCGCTGACCCAGTGGTACTGCGCGCCAGCAATGGGCGCCATGCTCGCCATCTCGGCCATGCTTAGGTACACGGGCACGAAGCCGAAAAAGCACCAGATGAGGCTGTACATGACGCCCGGACGACCCCCGTCCTTGAGGCCCTGCGTAAAGACAAAGATGTTGGTCTCCCACGCCGTCGTCGACAGCCCGACAAAGGAAATCATGGACAGCGTGCGAAAGTGCCGCACAAGTTCCTGCGTGCGTCCCATACGCTGCATGGAGAGGACATCGTCGCGTGTTGATTTGTGAACCGGATCGCCTCCGCTCTCCTCAATGTAGTTGTGGCCGCCGTCGGCGATGGTGATGAGCTGGATGGGACCCTCCTTGGCAACTAGGGAGGCTGCCTGCGCAATATCGGGTTCGGATGATTTCATTCTGAGGCGCTTGAGGAATGCGAAAAGGGTGATGAAAAAAAGACAGAAAATGTACGAGAAAAGGGGGAGATTCTGCGGGCAGAAACTCAAGGGATGAAAGCCAAGTCAAGGGGTTGTTGGGCTTTAGGATGTTTGTCTTCATGCATCCGATGGCCTGCGTGATGCTCAATTGCAGCCAACAAATGATGACTCGGGCCGTCAGCCGTCCCGATGGTGACTGCATTGCCCAGGGAACCCGAACGATTTCCCCGAGACATCTGCTTCTGTCGCGTCTACAACTGCAGCCCTAGTCGCGTCCCAACCTGCAGCCGTGATCACCATCGCGTGTTTGCTTGGCAGATCATATGGCTTCAACACTATTCAATATCCTGTTTTTCCGTCGTCTGATTGGGTACGCCGTTGATCGGCACTTAACTGGGTGGCCAGAGCGTTTATGAATAAAGCCGGCTGGCCCATCAGCCCTTTGCTCAACGTGATATTGCGAAGCGGGAAAATGAGTCGAACTCGTGGGCCAGGTGGTGAAAGATGTAGCACGCATCCACACCTTTGTGTGTTTTCACCAGCTTCCGCCCGCCTATGAAGAACTTGCTTGTATTTCTCTTGTCGCTCGTTTAGAATGGGCAGGTAACATGTCTTGGATTGTCACTGAACGAGTCGGCCCCAATAGCAGGCTCATGCGGGGAATAAATAATAAGCTCGGCAGCACCCGCGACGGCCGTTAACTACGGAATTTAGGGCGTGTCCTAAATACTAGCTAAGGATTTAGATTGTTGATCGCTGACTTACGGAGCTCTTACGGCAGACGATAGCGCAAAACGGCTTAAATGAGATTTTTAGAAAAGTTCTAGCTATATATACTATACTTATATATCTTGTCTATACTATATTAGTTAGGACTAATAATTACTAGGGGCTTACTATAAGGACTTATAATAGAAGAACTAGTCCTATTAATAGTTTTATAAAATAACTTTTTTACCTTTTTTATTTTTATTAGTTTTCTATAATTAAAAACCTTATATAGTTTCTTTAGTCTTTAATAATATTTTATTTATTATAATCTTTAATAAATTTATATTTATATTATAATATATTTTAAATAATATATATATTTTTTAATTATATAAAGATATTATAAACTAAGTTATATTTAATATCTTTTACTATAAAAAAGATTTTTATAAGTATAACTAAGAAATAATAAGTAATTTATTTATTATTATAAATTCTTTTAGTTATTTTTTATAATTTAATAAATAAATAAAAAGTTTTAATTATATTTAATTTCTTTTTCTATATTTACTATCCTTTTAACTATAGTAAAAGAGTAAGTAGTTATTTACCCTACCTTATTAAGGTTTTAGTATAAAGATAATATAATATAAGGGCTTTTTTATATCTAATTAAATAAATAGAATATTATTAATTGAGGAGGGAACTCTCTAAAGAAAAAGGTATAAATAAATTTATTAATAAAATCTTATTCTTATAGCTAAATTTTAAAGTTATTCTAACCTTAAAAAAGGTAAGAATATTTATATAAAATAATAGCTTTAAAAATATACTTATAACTAATAAAAGCCTCTTTAAACTTATAATATTAATTAAATATTATATACTTATTAAAATAAAAAGTAGATATAGTATATATAATATAGCTATTTATATATTTAAGAATTACTAATACTTTTATTATAGTATAGTTATAGAGGAAAATTAAGTACCTACTAATTAGCTTTAATTTAATTAGCTTAAACCCCTATAAGTAACCTACTTACTTCTTTACTATAGTATTATAAACGCTCCTACGCGAGGCACGAGTATATACCATAGCAGGGTTAGCCATAGGCAGGATATAAAGGAAAAGAAAGGAATATATAATTATATAACTACGTTAAGAGTAATTAATAGATTATTTATTAATTACTATAATTAAAGATTAATAAATAGTTAGATAATTAAGATAATTAGTCTTTATAGTAAAGATATAAATAAGTACTTAAAGGGGAGGTATTCTTATAGTTAGGTAGTCTAGATCTTTACTAATTAATTTAAGTAATTTTAAGTAATTAGTTTTAAGAGTTTTACTCTTAATAATTCCTTATACTAAAATACTACTTAAGTAGTTACTTTATAGTATTTAAACTTAACTTACTATTTAAGAAATAGACTAACTATAGATTAAGATTAAGTTATTATTATATTTTAATTAATTTTATTTAGTAAGTTACCTTTAAAATCTTAAATAGCTAACCTTTTATAATATCTACTATAAGTAAAAATACTATTAACCTTATAAGTATAATTATAGACTTAAATATTAAAATTAAATACTTATATATATAGCTAGAGGAGATAAAACTTAAAACCCTAGTAATAGTACTAAAACCTAAGAAAAAGACTATAATACCTAAGTTCCCTAAACCTAATATATTTAATAAAACTAAGGGAGATATTTATACCTTTCTTACCTAAGTAAAAGCCTACTTAAAGGTTAATAACTCTATTAATAAAAAATCTATAAAAATCCTTTATATTAGAAACCTTCTTATAAGTAAAGTAATAAAATAGTAAGAGCTAACTCTTAGGGACTACTTTAATAATAAAGAACCTAATAATAAGATTACTTAAATCTTTAAGAAATATAAAAACTTTAAAGAAGTTCTATAGACTATATTTAAAGACTTAAATAAAATTTAAACTATAATATATAAACTTAAATCCCTAAAATAGACTAAATTTACTTAATATTATATATATAAGTTTAAATATATTATTATTAAGATTAATTAAGATAATAATAATTAAATAGAACTTTTTTATAATAAATTATAAAAAAATATAAAAAATAAAATTACTAAAAAAGATTAACTTAATAACTTTAATAAGTTTATTAAGAAAATTATTAAGATTAATAATTATCTTTATACTAAATAACTTAAATATAATAAAAAAGGAATAAGTTATTAAAATAACCCTTTATAATATAATTAAGTAAATACTAGTAAATACTAAAATAGATTTATAGCTTATAGGATATATCTAGGTTTAATAGAACTTAATACTATTAGAAAAGAAAAAAAAAAGAAATACTATAATTATAAGAAGGCTAGATACTTTATAAATAAGTATAAAATACCTAAGAAATAATAGAAGCTAGTTATTAAAGGGAAAGGAATTAGTATAGCTTATTATAAAGATCTACTTATCTAAAATATTAGTATAGTTAATAATAAAAAATACTTCTTAGATACTAACTAGTTTATAAATTATAATAAAGAACTTATATTTAATAAAGATTAAAACTTTAGAACTTAGCTAATACTAGAAGAAGAAGATATTATTATAATTATAGAATTAGATATAAGAGATAGGTTTACTTATATATTAATAATATTATTATTTAATAACTATATTATTAAAAGATAATCCTATTTTAGAAATAATAAACTTAATATAATAACTATTTATAAGATAGATATTTTAGACCTTATAGTACTAATAATATTACTAATAAACTAAGAAATATAGATTTATAAGATTAACCTAAAGCTCTTAGAACTTAATATTATTAACTAAGATTATATAATACTCTTATAGGCTTTTTACCTTTTTAATAAGTATAAATAATACTTATAGAAGAAACTAAAATATTAAGTATTTTTAAGTTTTAACCTATAAAATAAAATCTTTAATAAATATAAACTTTAATACTAAAAAATTAAAAAAAGAAAAAGAGATTTTATTACCTTTATAAAGAATTCTAAAGAAGATTATTATATTAAGAATAAAAATATATATACTATTTATATTATATTATTAAAATATATAAATAGAGGAAATAGTATACTTATAAGTAATTTACTTTAACTAAACTTAATTAATATAATTAGTAGATTAAGTAATTATTAAAAAAGCTTTAATATAATTATATAAAACTAATAATAATAAAGAAAAGATAAATAAAGGGAATAAAAAGAATATAAAGTAAAATTAGAAAATAATTATTATTATTATTAGTAAGACTAATTCTTTAATAGGGATCTAATAAGTCTTTATATATTATAAATATTAATAATAATAAATACCTTATCTTTAATATTATAATTAAAGGAATAAAAGTCTAAGTAATACTTAATAATAAAGTACTAGGAAATTATATTTTACTAAATCTTATTAATAGATTATAACTACCTTAGAATAAAAAAGATAAGCCCTACTAACTTATAAATATAAAGAGAAATAATATTTAATATAACTATAATATAGTAAACTAAGAAATTATATAACTTCTTATATTTATTTTTAATATAAACTATATATTATTTTTAGATATTATAATAATCTTAAAATATAATATTATATTAAGGTTATCTTAATTATAAGTAAATAATCTTAAAGTTAACTAGAGAACTAGCTAACTTTAATAAAATATATTAAGATATAATTATAATAGTAAGAGTAATTAGAAATAAAAAAAGGTACTTTAATTAGATTAAAACTAACTTTAAAGAATTTACTTAATTACCTAAGAGTTAAAAGCTAGTATAATAAAAATTCTTAAAGAATACTTAAAGTATAGTAAGTTATTTAGTAAAGAGCTAGAAATAGGATTACTAAAGTATTTATACTAGGACTATAAGATTAAACTCTAGCCTAATAAAGAATTAAGATTTTAGAAGATTTATCTTTAAAACCCTAAGTAAGATAAGACACTTAAAGAGTATTTAGAGAAAATACTATAAAAAAGTTATATATAACCTTCTAAATCCCTAATAAGATATCTAATCTTATAAGTACTAAAGTATAATAAGAAGTTATAATTATATATTAACTATTATTAGTTAAATAATATTATAATTAAGAATTAATACTTATTATTATTTATTATAAAAATATAAAATAAGGTAAGATAAGCTAAATAGTTTATTACCCTTAACTTAAAAAAGGCTTATAACCTTATTTATATAAAGAATAATTATAAATAAAAAACTACTTTTTAAATTATAAGAGAATACTTTAAGTATTTAGTTATATCTTTTAGTTTTACTAATATATTAGTTATTTTTTAGATTATAATTAATAATATATTATAAAAATAACTTAATAACTTTATAATTATTTATTTTAATAATATCCTTATTTATTTTAATATACTTAAGGAATATAAAAGATATATATATAAAATATTTTAAGTACTTTAAGATAATAATTTACTAGTTAAACTAATAAAAAGTAAATTTTATTAGTAAAAAGTTAAATTCTTAGGATATAAAATTACTTTAAGATATATTAAGATAAGTTTATTAAAAATTAAAAATATTTAAAATTAGCTAATACTAACTAATATTAGAGAAGTTAAAGGATTCTTTAGATTTATAAACTTTTACTAATACTTTATATATAAATTTAGAGAAATTACTATTTTATTAATAAACCTTATAAAGAAGGATAAAATCTTTAAATAAATTAAAAAGGAAAAAAAAGCTTTTTAGACCTTAAAAAAAAGGATCTTAGAAGAACTAGTTCTAATTATAACTAACCTAAATAAACTATTTAAAGTTAAAACTAATACCTTAGACTTTATAGTTAGAGAATAGTTTAGATAAAGAGATAAAAAAAGATAACTTTACTTAGTTATATTCCTTTTAAAAAAACTTTATAAATTAGAATTAAATTATAGTATATATAATAAAAAACTAATAACTATTATTTAAGTATTTAAAAAATAATAATACTATTTAGTAAATATAAACTATAAGGTTAAGGTTTATTTAAATTATAAGAACCTTATTTTATTTACTATTATAAAAGAACTTAATAAATAATAAATATAATAGTATAAAACCCTTATAGATTATAATTTTAAGATTCTATATTAAAAAAAGATATTTAATAATAAAGTAAATACTTTTAGTTAAAAAGAAGATTTAAAATTAAAAAAAATACTAATTAAATATCTAATACTTAAGTATAATAAGAGTAGAAACCTAGTATTAGGTACTTAGGAACTTAATATAACTTAAAGAGTAAAGCTAAATAATATTTAAATATAATAAATTAAATTATATATTAAGAAAAATAACTACCTAAATAATTAAGAAATAAAACTATATTTAATTAAGAAAGAAAAAACCTTCTTATATAATAAATATTAATATATTCTTAATATACTTTAAGAGTAGCTTATTAAGGAAATATATAAATACCTATTATATAAATATTAGGGTATAAGGAAAATAATTAATAGATTAAGAAGATTATATAACTTCTTAAAAAATAAGAAAATAATATAGTAAGTTATAAATAAATATAATATATATAAAAAAGTAAAAGTATTATAATATACGCCTTATAAGAAATTATAGCTAATACTACTATTAGAATAAGTATAGTAGATAGTTATAATAGACTTTATTATTAAACTATTAAAGTTAAAAGAACTTATAATAGGAGTAGTTTATAATAGTATCTTAATTATTATAAATAAACTTATAAAATATACTTATTATATTCTTTATATAGAATTAAGTAATACTAAAGACTTAGTATATATATTCTTTAAGATTATTATTATATAATATAGATTACTAATAAAGCTTATATTAGATTATAATAAATTATTTATATTTAACTTTTAAAAATACTTAATAAAAATTATATAAATTAAATAAAGTTTATTTATAGTATTTTACTTATAAATAGATAGTTAAATAAAAATTCTAAACTAAATACTAGAATAGTATTTATAAAGTTATATTAACTACTAATAAGATAATTAGGTAGTATAACTATTATTTATATAATAGGCTTATAATAGCTCTAAGGTAAATAGTATAAAGATATTACTACTTAAAGTAAACTATAAGTTTAACCTTACTATTAAAATATATATAGTATATATTATAAATATACTAATAGCTATAATATATATAAAAATAATTATAGAAGTATAAAAATACTTATAATAAGAATAGATATTCTTATAAAATTAAATAAAATACTATATAAATAAAAAGAGATTACTAATACTAATTTTAAAGGAGGGATATAAAGTTTACCTTATTTATAAAAATATTAAAATAAAATAACCTAATAATAAACTTAACTAAAAGAAAATTAGACTATTCCTTATTAAATAAAAAATATTAAATAATAACTATAAACTATTACTACTAAATAAAATAAGAATTTATTTAATATTTTATATATTATTACTTAAAAAAGTACTAAATAATTTTATATTTATTATAAGAATTATAATTAATAATACTAATAAATATAAAGTTAAGAGGATACTTAAAGTATAAGAAAATATTAAGAATTATTATTATCTTATTAAATAAAAAGAATACTTAAACTCTAAAAATACTTAAAAACTAATTAAAAACCTTATAAATTATTTAACTTTACTTAAATAGTTTTATTCTTAAAGAATTTATCTTAATTAATTATATAAGTATTATCTAATAATTTAATACTAAACTTAATATTTAAAAAATAAATTAAAGTAAGATTTAGATCCTTAGAAGGAGTAAGAAGGACCCTTATAGTCTTCTAAAGCTATTTTACTTCTTTTTATTCTATATACTCTAATTCTTTAATATTATTAATATTATATATAACTATATATATTATTTTCTTAAATTATAATTTCTTTTATTTTTAAAAATAAAGAACTTTCTCTTTTACCTTTTCTAGCTTATATTTAAACTTAATATACTAAGAAATAATATTTTATAATTAAGTAAGTATAATACCTTAAATATTATATTAAGATAAGTTAAAGTAAATATACTCTATATACTAAGAAGAATCTAAGGGAGAAACCTAATATTATATAATATTATAACCTTTATAGGCTATATAAGAAGGTATTATTAGAAGAGAAGGGTTTATAAGAATAATTATAAGAAGATTATTATAATAAAAAGATAATACCTAAGAGGCTTTTAACTTCTACTTAATAATATAATTAGTAAATATAATAAATTATAAGGATATAGGAGGGAAAATTACTAGATTACTTAGGTAGCCTATTTTATAACCTTAAGGATAAGACTAATAGAGGAGGGGTATTATATTATAAACGCTCTTATATAAGGTATAAGTATATACTATAATAGGGTTAGCTATAAATAGGATATAAAGGAAAAAAAAAGAATATATAATTATATAACTATATTAAGAGTAATTAATAAATTATTTATTAATTACTATAATTAAGGATTAATAAATAGTTAGATAATTAAAATAATTAGTCTTTATAATAGAGATATAAATAAATACTTAAAGGGGAGGTATTCTTATAACTAGGTAGTCTAGATCTTTACTAATTAATTTAAGTAATTCTAAGTAATTAGTTTTAAGAGTTCTACTCTTAATAATTCCTTATACTAAGATACTACTTAAGTAACTACTTTATAGTATTTAAACCTAACTTACTACCTAAGAAATAGACTAACTATAGATTAGGATTAAGCTATTATTATATATAATTAGAGATAACTCCTCTTTAATATTATTATAAGTATTATTAGGTATATAGTACTATATTACTAGGTATATAATACTATTTTACTAGGTATATAAGAGTATATAATATCTTACTAGTATAATATCTTTATTTTTATATATAAGTATACTATAATATATATACTCTTTTAAACTTACCTAATTTAGCTAACTCTATTAACTTTAATATAACTATTATATTTTTCTCCTTTTTCTCTCCTTTATTACTTACTAGTGCTAGTAGTAGTAGTAATAGTAGTAGTGTAGTAGGAATTAGTATAGAATAATTATTAATCTAGCTTTAATATATATATAATTATAAGAAATAGCGAAAATACGTTTTTTAAGTAAATTAGTAAGTATTAAGAACTTTAATTAGCGGCAGCAGTAATATAAGAAAGATAGTAGTAGTAGTAGTAGTAGTAGTAGCCCTTTTTAAAAGATACTTATATTTATATATAATTATTATATAAAATAAGGCACCTCCTAAAATCTTAATCTTATAGAAGTAATTATATACTCCTATATATCTAGTAAAATAGCACTATATACCTAGTAATACTTATTATTATTACTTCTTATATATACTCTTAATACTTAATATATATTAATTAGTATTATAATTACTTAGTCTAGTATATAGCTTTAATATAATACTATTTAAAACGAATTAAAGGAATTAGGATATATCTGGAGACTACTTTGCGTCTATGCCGGCCCCTTGGAGTAGAGGGCTGCGAGTGCTGATTGAGCCTAGCGAGAAGGTTGGTTAGTCTGGGTAGCGGAACAAATGCTCTAGGCCACTCCCATGCAATCTTTTCTTGGCTACTTCTGATGACCGATTTGTTTCAAGAAGACTCACTCGAGACATTCTCCACATTCTGAGAAGGACTTATGTAATTACATGCGATTTTTGATGAGATTCAATCGATAGTATTTATTAATGCCGCTATCTATCAACTCGATTCTCAAACTATAGTTCGAAACTTGAGTGGTAAATTAATTGAACTCTTGCCCTTATGCAATAAATTAGATTCCAGTGGGAGGGTTGCAGACGAGGGCCAGGCCGTCAAGGCCAAGTAGGCAGCATCCGGGAGTCTTGCCAACTGCAGCGCAAGAAGCCTGGAAGACAGGGCCAGAGTCAGGGTTGGTGCTGGCTGCAAGTATGTTAGCATGACGAGTTTTGTGGTATGTGCTATCATTTATAGCAGTGATTCACGTACGAGAAGTGCAGTCGAGCTCAAGAATGCCGTCAACACTGGTGCCACAGCACATTTCTGTGGAAGTGAGACCACTACAAGGGTTGTAAGAGCGAGTCTCAACAGGCTGAATGGCGGCAGCAGATGCCATGGAGATGAGAGTGGCGGCGGCAAAGAACTTCATCTTGATGGAGCGAGAGTGGTGTGGTGAGTTTGGAGTGGTTTGTTGGTGGGAGTAGGAAGGCTGTTAGACTGATGAGATACAAACGGACAAGAAGGAAACTATCGCTTTATTTATATTTGTAAATGACGCATAAACAACGCAGGCAAACAATAACGGAACGTTCCAGATTACAAAAGACCTATACGGAATCCAGAGCCGGAACTATTTAAGTGATAAGCCCGGGTGAACCGCATATTCCCTGAAGCATTTCTTAGTAGTTAGCTCAAAGTTTGATTCTAATATACGGAACTAGAAGGTATCCCGGTACTGAGGTTTCTTTCAATGATAAGCTCACCTAGAATCCATCATGAGTTGGCTACTTCGGAGAGATGCGAGGACCCGAAGCCCAGATTACATTCAGCCACATAATCTCAAGATATGCGTAGTCTCAGTATGAGTGGGTATCTCCGGGCATAAGAGTAACACGGATTTATCTGGCATCCAAAATGAGGACCAAAAAAAACAGTTGCTGCGATTTGCTAGATAATTGTCTGTATTTTGCTGAGGTCAGGAGCGTGTGCTGGTTACTGGCCCACGGCAGCTCGGCGGCCTGCAAGCAAGGCCCTGATGTTTGCCAGCGAGGGCCGCTCAACGGCGCGCGGAAGCCGCGTGGCACTAGGTCATAATGAATAAGAGTTAAATTTGCTATTCCCGCTCGCTTAGGTGGTGTGCTGGAATAAACTTTACACCATCATAGCCGATGGCCGCAGCCTGTTGACATTAGCTGGCGACGACAGTAGGTCTAGATAATTCCGCTCACGAATCTACTAAATTATATACTAATACTAAGTTATATTATATAAAAAATTAATATATAAACTTTAAATCCTAATTATACCCTAATATAATAACTAAAGTTATATAAAATACTAATAGTAGCTATTATAAAAAAAGAAAAGTATAATAATTTTTAAATTATTTATTAAATTAAATATATAAGATAATTAAACTAAATATTATAAAAAAGTATATTTAATATTTTAAATAATTATAAATAACTTATTAAATAAAGAATTTTAATAAAATTAAAATTAAATTATAAATATAAATAAGTTAAAAATTCTAAAACTTTTAAGTTTAATTAATATCTTTTAAAGATCCTTTTTAATATATTTTTAAATAATTATAATAAATTTAAATATAGTATTTTTATATAGATAATTATTAATATCTAATAATTTAAATTAGTTTTAATTTTAAAATATAAAAATATATTTATATAAATTAATATATATATTTATTAAACTAATTTAATATAAAATAAATTATTTTAATTTATATAAAAAAATACTATTATAATTATAACTTAGTATATTTCTTTTTCTTTTTAATTTTATTATTAATATTTAAATATTATTAGAAGGAAAAAATTTAATAGTATTTAAAACTTAAAAAGTTACTAATTAATAAATATTTATTTAATTTATTAAAAAATACTAGTATATTTTATAAAATTAATTTTAAATAAAATCTTTTATTAACTAGTTATTATAATAATATATAAACTTAAAGTTATTATTTATATTAAGGACTAATATACTAAATACTAATTATATTAATTAATATAGAATTTAATATTTTCTACTAATATAATATAAGTAGTAATTTAGTAAAGAATTATTACTATAATATAGGTTTAAAGTATTCAGGTAACGGTACTACTACCTATTAAAATTTATCGTAAGCGGAATAACCTACGACCTACTGTAGTCTACCGTTTCCCTCCCTCCGCTCGCTCTAATAATCATGCCGAAGCCTCGGCAGTGGGACAAAGTGCAAAGCATTCCGTGTAAATATACTCTAGAGCTTGAGAAAGCAGGGAAAGCACACCCAAATTCCGATGTCGTCGCGATAAGGTCAATCTGGAGGCGCTGAGAATACCAGGAACATACAGCCGATCCTCAACCTATCTGGCGGATTCCGTAGGGGCCATGTCTATGTAGTTACTATAAGTGATCGAGCGGAAAGGGGACTAAACTTATTCGTATTAACCCCTGTCCCCGGTGTCTTCGTCTTTATGGTCCGTCCCCCAAGGACCCCAGTCTAGACTTTCCCTGCTTTTAGTCAGATAAGACCGGATGGCTGCACGGGTGCTGAGGCTCAAAGTATGGCGGTGCTATCTGCTTTCAGTTCGACTAATTGGGGCCATCAGAGATGAGCATTGTGCACGGACCACAATTCAAGCAAATCCCACCCGAAAGGCCGGGTGCTCTCGCAAGCAAACTCAGCCTCACCTGTCAACTCCCCAGAGATTGCTGGCAGATCATCTTGGCAAGCGAGTCCCCCCACAATGTGGCCCGTAGTTATTGGTCCATATCTCTCCTGTTTGCTCAACAAGGGTCGCGAACACTCCCCCCTATATATCCGTTGTCCTGTTCGCATGTGCACTGCACAGCATCGGATCGGAGTTGCAGAGGTAAACGCAAGCCTCTGTTTCCGTGCAACAACGGCCTCTTGGCAAGGGCAATGAGGCCCAAATAATGCCACGTGTATGGGAATCGGCAGGGGGTTCCTGGAATATTCTCCGCGTACGGCAGTCGAGACCGGCACATCGGCCCCCTTATCTAGAAAGTATCGTACCGGAAGGCAGGAAAAGACTCGTTTACATGTGACGCCTCTGCTGCCGGATTCATCTCACCGGTGATGCGGCGATGTAAGCCACGCCGCCGGGTGGCTGCTATCCTAGGTTGATTCGGCGAGTTCGTCGAGCCGCATCTCCGAGATCGAGGACCGGAATAATTCAGATATTGATTTGGCAAAGATAAAGATAATTAGCGAGGTGGGAATATTAATCGTAGAAAAGGGTATTTGATCTTTGTCTTGATAAGCACGAGGTCTGTGGTGTAAGTTGTTGACTAATCTCTTCGAGTGCTATAGGGAAACTTTGTGAATTACAACCGGAGCTCTAACTGACGAAAAAGGAAAAAACAAGAGAAACTAAAAACTTAATTCTTTTCTACTTGATCTAATAAAAGTCCCGTCATAGGTACTCTGCGCAGCCTGGTCATCGTTCTTAAAACGAGCACTTCTAACGCGTCAGCAGCATTTAGCAAGGGCGCGCGAAATGCAGTTTACATCTCACCAATTTACTGGCCTTTATTAGGCACTACAGCTGCTTCTAAGTTAGATGTGTTGCAAATGGAAGAACGGATAAAGTACGGAAGAAAGAGGTAGATTAAATAGTCACTATAAGTAGTAAATTAAGCTATAAGTAGGAATAACTAATCTAAATCTAGTACTAGTATATAGCTAGAAAATAATATTTAAGTACTAAGTATTATAAATAAAGTTAATAAGGAGAAATTATTAACTATAAAAAGAAGATAATTTTTAATTTAGAGAAAAGATAATTTTTTAATAAGGTATATACTTTAAATTTATATTCTTTTTATTATTCTTTTTATATAAATTATTTTTATATTATAACTTAAATTAGGTTATATAGACTTATTTAATTATTTTATAAGAGTTATAAGTCTAAGAGGTAAATAATAAAGAAATACTTATTATATATTATATTCTTTTAAATACTTAAAACTTCTATTTTTATTCTTTTTTTTTAGTTAAAACTAAATTTCTTAATTTTAATATTAATTAATCCTTAAAATATTAAATAAAGTTATAATAATAGTATCTTATATTAGACTAAAGCTTTATAATACTAAATATTAATATAAGTAGTAAATTTAACTAAAATCCTATACTTTAGCTAAAAATATATAAGAATATATAAATCCTAATATATTATATACTAAGAGTAATTCTTATATTAAACTAATTAATATTCTTTATAATTAATTTATATAAAAAGATAAGATTAGGAATCTTAAAGAATTATTAAAAACCTTTATATATAAAGATATAAGGGATAAATATAAAGAGGAGTTAGATAAGATTATAAAATAAAGAGATAATCTTAGTAAAGTCTAAACTTAGATAGTAAAGATAATTAATATAAATTTATATTAAAGAACTAAATTAAGTCTTAATATAAAAATAGTTTCTAAAAGTTTAAACCTAATTTATTAAATATTAAAAGGGTATATTTAAGAACTAAAGAATATTATTATACCTAATAATTAAATAATAAAAAATAATATTATATACTAATATAAAGAAATATTAGAAGTAACTATTATAACTTTAAATAATCTTAAAGTATAGTTATAAAAATAAGAAAAAGTATATTAACTAGTATAATTATATAATATACTAGAAATTAAAGGAATACTTATAATTACTAATATTTTAGAAGTCTTAAGTAAAAAACTAATACTAGTTTAGGCTAGATATATAAAAAGAGATATCCTTAATACTATAATAATAAAGAAAGAATATAATTATAATTTTAGAGGTATTATAAACACTTATAAAGAAAATATTAAATAAATAAAATATACTAAGAAAAGAAGTAAGAATACTTTTATAATTTTAAAGGATAATAATTAAAAATCTAAGAATATATCTTTAAAAAAGGATAATAAAAAGAGTTATAATTACCTATACTAATAAAAAATATATAAATAAATACCTAAAAAATATTAGGCTATCTAGAAGGTGTGTTTTAGAGAGTCTAATCTAGATATTAAAGTTAAAGAGTTAAAAAGAAATATAATTCTTAAATCTTTAAAATAACTAAAATAGAAGGATTTAAATATAAAACTTTAAAAATTAAGCTAAAATCTATTAAAGAATACCTAGAAAGACCTTTTAGAAATAGAACTAGTAACTATTATCCTACTAAACTATATTAATTCTTTTATAACTATAAATAGTAAAAAATATAAATATTATTTATATATATTACTTAATAATTATATATTAGTATATATTATAAATAATAAATCCCTTCTTAACCTAGGATCTTTTTAAGAAATAGAAGATTATATACTTAGAGTAGGAGACTATCTTATAAAAGTTAGAGGTATTAGTACTAGAACTTTAAAAAATATTATTAAGACTAAGGAAGATAAGACTTAGTCTATTAAATTAACTAATATTTATTATATTCCTAGATTTTATACTAATATTATATTAGCTATAAATCTATATTAGAAAATAAAGCTTTAGATATTATCTTTTAATAATACTTTAAGAAAGGGTATATTATTAAATAATATTATTATTTATAAATTAGAAACTTATAATAATATTATATTTTTTAAATAGAATATTAAATAATAGGATATA